>JAJPUD010008186.1:25273-93856 GCA_023553655.1 Myrmecobius fasciatus | reverse complement strand
AGTCAGATCTAAACAATTGGAAAAACATCAAGTGCTCTTGGATAGGTCGAGCGAATATAATCAAGATGGCAATACTACCTAAACTAATCTATCTATTTAGTACTATACCAATCAAACTCCCAAGAGATTATTTAACTGACCTAGAAAAAATAACAACAAAATTCATCTGGAAAAACAAAAGGTCAAGAATTTCAAGGGAATTAATGAAAAAAAATGCAAATGAGGGTGGCCTAGCTGCACCAAATCTAAAACTATATTATAAAGCAGTGGTCACCAAAACCATTTGGTACTGGATAAGAAATAGAGTAGTGGATCAGTGGAATTGGTTAGGTTCACAGGACAAAATACTCTATGACAATAGTAATCTAGTGTTTGATAAACCCGAAGACCCCAGTTTTGGGGATAAAAACTCACTATTTGACAAAAACTGCTGGGATAATTGGAAACTAGTATGGAAGAAATTAGACATTGACCCACACTTAACACCATATACCAAGATAAAGTCAAAATGGATTCATGATCTAGGCATAAGGAATGATATTATAAACAAATTAGAACAATGTAGGATGGTTTACCTCTCAGACCTGTGGAGGGGGAAGGAATTTGTGACCAAAGAAGAACTAGAGGTCATCATTAATCACAAAATAGATGAGTTTGAGTATATCAAGTTAAAAAGGTTTTGTACAAACAAAATGAATGGAGACAAGATTAGAAGGGTAGCAGCAAACTGGGAAAAAATATTTTTACATCCAAAGGCTCTGATAAAGGCCTCATTTCTAAAATATATAGAGAATTGACTCAAATATATAAGAATTCAAGCCATTCTTCAATTGATAAATGGTCAAAAGATATGAACAGACAATTTTCAGACAATGAAATTGAAACTATTTCTGGTCACATGAAAAGGTGCTCCAAGTCACTATTGATCAGAGAAATGCAAATTAAGACGACTCTGAGATACCACTACACACCTGTCAGATTGGCTAAAATGACAGGAAATGATAATGATAACTGTTGGAGGGGATGTGGGAAAACTGGGACACTGATACATTGTTGGTGGAAATGTGAACGGATCCAACCATTCTGGAGAGCAATTTGGAACTATGCTCAAAAAATTATCAAACAGTGCATACCCTTTGACCCAGCAGTGTTTCTACTGGGCCTATATCCCAAAGAGATTTTTAAGGAGGGAAAGGGACCCACATGTGCAAAAATGTTTGTGGCAGCCCTTTTTGTAGTGGCAAGAAACTGGAAATTGAAAGGATGCCCATCAATTGGAGAATGGCTGAATAAATTACGGTATATGAATGTTATGGAATATTATTGTCATGTAAGAAACGACCAACAGAAGGATTTCAGAGAGGCCTGGAGAGACTTGCATGAACTGATGCTGAGTGAAATCAGCAGAACCAGGAGAACATTATACACAGTAACAAGACTATACGATGATCAATTCTGATGGACATGGTTCTCTTCAACAATGATGTGATTCAAACTAGTTCCTATTGTTCAGCGATGAAGATAGTCATATACATCCAGAGAAAGGCCTGTGGGAACTGAGTGTGAACCACAACACAGCATTTTAACGCTTTCTGTGAATATCTCCATGCATTTTGTTTTCCTTCTTAGGTTGTTTTTTCTTCTTCTCTTTCTAGATCTGATGTTTCTTATGCAGTAAGATAACTGTATAGATATGTATACATGTATTGTATTTGTCATATAATTTATCCTATTTAGCATGTATTAGATTACCTGTCATCTAGGGGTGGGGGTGGGAGGAGGGAGGGGAAAAGCTTGGGAAAAAAAAAGTTTTTGCAAAGGTCAATGTAGAAAAATCACTCATATTTTTTTGTAAATAAAAAGCTTTATTAAAAAAAAAGAGGAAAGCAGTGGGGAGGCATTGAAGGTTTACATATGCCTATGTATGCAAGACTGATTTAGGATGGGACACATCAATACATAGAGTGCAGCTACAAGCAGTTGCATCATCTTCTTGTTTTGAAGTTCTTAAAAACAGGAAGAAATTAATTGTGTATCAACATCTGGATGACTGTGAAACATGATACCATTTAGCTGTGAAAGGAAAAGAATAACAAGACATATGATGAAGGAGATAATTTTTGGAAAGCTTATTTCAACACACTTAGGACTCTAATATAAAGGAACAGCTGGAACAAGTATGAGTAGGGATAACAATAGAACTGGATACTTCTGATAGACATAGTTTTGTTGACATGTTATTCCACTGTGCAAAAAGGAGAGGAAAGAAACAAGGTGTCAAGTTGACTAAACCCCAAAATAAAAGGGAATATAAAGAACAAATGATAGGGGCAGCTAGGTGGCACAATGGATAGAGCACCAGCCTTGAAGTCAGGAGGGCATGAGTTCAAATGTGGTCTCAGACACTTAACACTTTCTAGTAGTGTGACCCTGGGCAAGTCATTTAACCCCAATTGTCTCAGGAAAAAAAAAATTATAATGTATCTTGAGATGGAAATTTGACAGGGAAACCAAAGATGAGCATCAAGAAACAATATTACTTACATAAAGGAAAAAATATATTATCTTAGAAAGAAATAAATTGTAAGAGATTAAAGAATACCAAAAAAGGAGAGTAACTTCTAGTAAGAACCAACAATAAAAAATAAATTACTTAACCACTGAGAATTAGCAATTCTTTGAGAATTAGAAGATGAAGACACTTTGTTGTTGTTTAAACTAATTTTTAATAAACTGTTCCCTTTCTGTCACATACAAATTAGCTATGTTATTAAGATTTGAAGTTAAGTAGCATTACAAGCAAATGTTTGGCAATAACAAAATATTTGATGTGTTCTAAAAATCCAATCTTGGGACTTTGACTTCAATGAAATAGGTGCCATTTCTTACTGATTTAGGATACAATATAGGGAATACTTACAGATGTAGAAAAACAGATGTAGTTTCTATTCTTTAAAACTGAAAAAGAAAACCGTATGACCTTGCAAATTACCTATCTCAGCAGATATAAAACAAAATATGTCATAATATATTGAGAATATGATTGAATTCAAATTCAGTAGATCTAGTCTAACAATGAAATGTTTACTCGTTTGACATTATGAAAATAACAACCTCTTTTGATCATTTTTGTTTTGTTCTATTTTTAATATTTAAAGTTAGAGTTTGAAAAACAAAATGAGCAGAAGCAAAAGAACATTATAGCAATATTGTTTAAGAATACCTTTGAATTAATACATTATTTTGTTTATCATAAATACTCAAATTAATTATTAAGGACATATGAATAAAGAAGTTATCTGTATTCAAAGAAAGAATTGTTAAATAAAACTATGTATTGAATAATTTCACATACATACATACACACATGAAATATAGATATACAGAGAGAGAGGGATAGATACCTATTTGTGTCTAATAGTAGCCATTTCTATGTATAGGGGAGGAAAGAATAAAATTACATGATAATTTTGTTATATATTTCAAAGGAAGAGGAAGTTGTGCATAGTAACTTTACAGTTTCATGTACAATCATCTTTTTTCAATATAGTACATTATGAAAAGTTTGTTTTATTCCATAAATTGAAAATAAGATAAATTATTGGGTTGAACTAATGATATATAAGGTCATTTCTAGTTCCAAATTGTATGATGTATGATATTGCAAAAATGCATTTTTTATTTTGTAGTAACTAGAATATACAATTATTAAAGAGCACATTACAAGACTTTGTTCAACTGACTATAGGATGGATACTGTGATTGACCATGGATGCAGACATGCACCTGTTTTGGTACAGATATTACTTGGTTTCTAAATATAAGAAGGCAAAATGTAATCATGGATAGATTGCTAAATTTGGAGTCTAAAAACCTCCAGTTAAAAGTATGTTTCTTAGCTGTATGGTCATATGCAAATTACTTAGCTTCCAATTTCTCTGCCTATAAAATGGGTATGATAGTATCTTTACTTTCTATCTCACAGAATTATTATAAATTTCAGATGAAAAAATCATCTTTGAAGTGTGTTACAAGTGTCAATAACTATGTAACTATTTTATGAACATTTAAAAATAACCCATATTACATGAGGTGAGGCAAGCCTTCTCCTATATTAGTTGAATCTTTTGTCAATGTTAGTAAGAGGAGGAGAGTGTAGTAGAAGTATCATCTGGATCAGAACACAAGATGCTACACATTTTAGAAATAATGAAGAGTGGCAACTATAATGTGGATGAGTTGCGAACTGCCCAACACTACAACAAACAGGTTGCTACAACAAACAAAAAAGTTGCTATAGCTTTCTGTTGTTTTTGTTTCTGCTGAGTCAATGTAATATAGTAAAAAAAAAAACAAACAAACAACAAAAAAAAAAAAAACACTGGTCTTGACATCATAAATTTGTATCTCACCTCTGAAATGTAATAATCACATTTTGTGAAAATTTTGTGAGATGGATACAATTATTATTTACATTTTACAGATGAGGAAACTAAAACTTTGTGAAGTTAAATGAGTTGTCCAGAAAGTCACACAGCTAATAAGTATCTGAGGCAGGATACAAATTGAAGCATTCCTAAGTCTAGATTCAGTATTTTATCCAGTATATCACCTCCCTAAAACAAAGAGAGACAGAGAAATAAAAGGAGAGGGGGAGGAAAACAGCAGATGGGAGAGGAGGAGAAAGAAATAATATTTAGAATCAATGTCAGAAGAAAAATGGTCAAGTCTTAAATCTGTAAAGAAAGTATCATACTGAGAACGCCCTACTCTAATGAAACCACATTCTAATTCAAAATGAGTTTATTTACACACACTTGTATTTATCAATTGATTCATTACATTTTAGTATCTTTTGTTTTGAATAAATATGCTTCCTTTTTTAGTATAGTACAAGAAATCTAAGGATTGCTTTTTTAAAACTTCCATAGCTTCTGCTATCAACTTTATACATATGACTCCCACATTTTTATTTCTAATTTTGCCTTTTTCTTAAGTTCTAGACCTGTATTTCCATCTACCTATAGGAATTTAAGCTTAAATGTTGTATTTGTTTGACTCCTCTCTATAAAATATAATTCTTTTACCCTAATATTAATCAATTTCTCTTAATTAGAACAGGAAGATATCATATAGCCTTTTTAATTTTAATAGTATTTTTCCAATTGCATGTCAAGACAAATTTTAGTATTGGGTTTTATAAGATTTGAAATTTTAAATGTTCCTTCTCCTTTCTTCCCTCCCCTTCTTCTTACTAAAATGGTAGGCAGTTTAATATAGGTTATACATGTACTAACATGTAAAACATATTTCCACATTAGTCATAGTTGTGAAAGAAGAAAGATCAAAAAGAGAAAAGCATAAAAAATAATGAAATCCAGGGAAGAAAAAAGTATTCTTTGATCAGTATCCAGTATCCAACAATACTTGATCTTGATATGAATAGCATTGCTGAGATGAGCTGGTTCATTCATGGTTAGTCAAAATATACTGTTGTTAATACAATGTACAAGATTTCCTGGTTCTGCTCATTTCACTTTGTATCAGTTTGTACTTTCCTGGTTTTTCTGAAATCTGGCTATTCATCATTTCTTATTGCACAATAGTATTCCAGTACATTCATATACCATATCTTGTTCATACATTTCCCAAATGATAGGCATCTCTTCAACTTTCAATATTTTACCATCACAAAAAGGGCTGTTTTTACACATGTTGGTCCATTACCCCTTTTTATGATCTCTTTGGGATACAGATCTAGCAGTGGTATTATTTGATCAAAGTGTCTGCAAAGCATGACTACTCTTTGGGCATAGTTCCAAATCACTCAACAGAATAGTAGGATCAGTTCACAATTCCAGTAGTACATTAGTGTCCCAGTTTTTCCATATTCTCTTCATTTTCATCTTCTAGCATATTAGCTAGTCTGCAAAGTATGAGATGGTATTTAAGAGTTGTTTAAATTTGCATTTCTATAGTCAGAAAGGATTCAGAGCACTTCCTTCTTTGTTTATGGATAGATTTGATTTCTTCATCTAAAAACTGCCTGTTCATATCCTTTGACCATTTATCAATAAAGGAATGGCTTGTATTCTTATTAAGTTGACTCAGTTCTCCACATATTTGAGAAAAGAATCCTTTATCACAGAAACTTGTTAACATTGTTTCCCAGTTTTCTACTTTCCTTCTAATCTTGATTGCATCAGTTTTGTTTATGCAATAGCTTTTTAAGTTAATGCAATAAAATGATCTGTTTTATATTTTGTGATTCTCTCCATCTTATTCTTTAGTAATTTGAATATTCTACCACTTTATGTATATATTTTTAATACTGATATTACTTCAATGTCTATAGTTTCTTTTAGCAAGATGTAGTTTCCTTCCTTGTCTCATTTAATTAGTTCTATTTTTTGCTTTTGCTTTGTCTGAGGTAAGAATTTCTACTGCTGTTTTTTTTTTTTTAATTTCAGGTGAAGCATAATAAATTGCTTTACCCTTCCCTATAAAACATGATTTTTTGCCCCTATTAGTAAATTTCTCTTAATTATAATAGTAATAATTCCAGTCCCTTATTTTGACTCTGTGTGTCTCTCTGCTTCAAGTGTGTTTCTTGTAAACTACAGATTGTAGGATTTTGGTTTTTGATTCAATCTGCTTTCCACTTCTTTTTTATGTGAGAGTTCACTCCATTCATATTCAGAGTTATGATTATTAAGTGGATATTTCCCTCCATCCTATTTTTTCTCCTGTTTATCCTCTCTCCTTTTGCCCTTTCTCTCCTTGAGAGTGTTTGCTTCTGTCTACCTCATCCTCCTGTCTGCTGTCTCTCCTCTCAGTATACACTACCGCCCCCCCTTTTTTAGATCTCCTATTTTCCTGTTAAATTAAATAGATGTCTACATTCAAGTGATTGTGCATATTATTCCCTCCTTGTGCAAGTGCTGATGAGAACCACTTAATACCCACTGACCTCTTTCTTATTCTCCCCTCCACTCTATCAGGTTTTCGTGCCTCTTCATGTGAAATAATTTATCCCATTCTTTCTCTCCTTCCTTCTGTACCCACTATATCTCTCTTTCTCATCCTTTGATTATTTTTATGTCATTCCTTCCAATTTATCTTATAGTCATATGTTCTGTTTATATATATTCTTTTTTGTCCTATTAGTGTTATATATAATTTAATAACATTTTATTTTTCCAATTACATGTAAAGATAATTTTCAACATTCATTTTTGTAAAATTTTGAGTTACAATTTTTTTTCTCTCTCCCTCTCTAACCTTTCCACTCCCCCAAACAACAAGCAATTTGATATTGGTTTTATATATATATATGTATATATACATATATATACATATATATATACACACATATATATACATACAAACATACATACATACATACATACACATTTTAAATATTACAAGTATTATCTTCCCATGTAGAGATGTAAACAGTTCAATTCCATTTAATCCTTTAAGTATTCTTCATTTCCTTTTTACCATTTGAGGTTCAGGTTTTTTTGTTCAATTATGATCTTCTCCTTATGAATGCTAGAAATTCTTCTATTTCGATGAATGACTGTTTTCCCTTGAACTATTATGCTTAATTTCACTGGATAGATGATTCTTGTTTGTGGTTCTACCCTCTTTGCCTCCTAGAATATCATATTTCATGACCACCAAAATTTAATGTTTCAATTGTTAAGCTCTTTGTAATTCTGATTGTGGTTCTCTGATATTTGAATTTTCTCCTTCTAGTCACTTACAATATTTTTTTTCTTTAATCTCATAATTCTAGAATTTGCCAATAATGTTTCTTAGAGTTTTTATTTTGGGATTTGTTTTCTGAGGTGATTGGTGAATTCTTTCAGTATTTATCTTGCCCTCTGGTTCCAAGATATCAGGGAAGTTTTCCTTGATAATCTTTAAAGATACTATCCATGTCCTCCTTTTAGCTTTCAGGTAGTATAGTGATTCACACTGCCTCTTTTGGATCTATTTTCCAGGTCATTAGTTTTTCCAATGAGGTATTTTACATTTTTTCTATTATTTCATTCTTTTGAATTTGTTTGATTGGTTTACAATTTGTTCAATTTTATTTTTTTTCCTTACTTAGCTTTTATACTTCCTTTTCCATTTAACCAGCTGTATTTTTAAGTTTTTTCTTCAATAAATTTTCATGTCTCCTCTTTCTTTTGGCTAATTCTTCTTTCTAAGTAGTTGTTTTCTTTTTCCAAGATGTTGACTCTCTCTCTCTCTCTCTTTTTTTTTCCATCTTAAATCACTCTCATTTTTTTTCCAAAGTTTTCTTCTACCTCTCTTGTTGTGGTTGTTGTTGTGAGACAATTGCAGTTAGTCACACGGTGTTCAGGGTCACACAGTTAGTAACTGTTACCAGATTTAAACTCAGATCCTCCTGATTCCAGGGCCAGTGCTCTACTTACTATGTGCAATCTAGATGCCCCATGTGATATGGTTTTTAAGCTTTTTGAAAAGCTCTTCCATGGGTTCTTTTTGGGCTTGAGATCACTTCCCATTTTTCTTTGGGATATTTTGATATTGTTGCACTTTTCTAAGTTTGTATCTTGATCTTCCTTTTAACCAAAATAACTTTCTGTGGTTAAAATCTTTTATTGTTTTTTGCTCATCCTTTTTGACCTTTTGTTGCTTTCTTTTAAAACTGGTTATATATACAATCATTTTAAATGTTACAAGTATCATCTTCCCATGTAGAGATGTAAACAGTTCAATCCTATTTAATCCATTATGTATTCTTTATTTCCCTTTTACCAATTGGTTCCCAGGGTTGAGGGGACACTGTCTCAGGCTTCCAGTACCAGTGGTTGCTGAACATCCTGTCTGTTTACTGGGTGTTTCACTGGTATTGCCCTGAGATCCAAGGAAAACCCTCATGCTTGTTACTTTCCTGAGTGGATGGGTTGAGGAGTGGCTGGGTGCTGCTGGAGGCCATAGGGTTTTGACAATTTACCTTGTGCTGAGCCAAGGTCCTAGTACTGGTTTACGCTGAAGCAATTTTAATGTTTCTGCATTATTCCAAAGTTACATTGGAGCATTAGGCTATCTGGCAGATTTCTCTTTGCCTGGGGCAATGCTGAAGAAATTGGCTGGGCTCAGTGCTTTGTCTGTCTGTTTCCTTAGGCACCTGTATGGTTGGTATCCACCTGTTTGCCTGGAGATATCCTGATGCTTATGGAGGTCTGGTTGCAAGAGGTTGTATACTGGCTTGGTGCTATGCTTTAGGGTTTCTGGAAGCTGGAGTCTTCCGTTCCCCTCACTGTCTCATAGCCTTTTTAAAATCCCAGTATCCATGGATGAATACTTGAAAATGGATTATTCTCTATTCCTGGATCAATTCACTACTCAACTTGTCACTATTCCTTGACAAACTCCTTACTATTGCTACTGAAAGTCATTGCATCATATCCATTAATTCCACTACAAGTTTATGTAATTAAGTAGCACCAGGGCCTTACTTTTTCACAAAAAACAAACAAACCAAACAAAAACATTTTATTCCTTTTCACCTCTTAGTCATGTACCACATAGTGGCTACTTAGAATTTATTTTCTTTCCCATCTCAGCCAAGAACCTCACTACCTATTTTACAAGAAAACTAAAGCCATCCTTCATGAATTCTGTTTTTTTTCCATTTTTTCTAATCTAATCCTTTTATCAAGGTATCTCTTTATTATCTAGCATGCCCCCTTCCACCTCATCCTCTCCTCATCCATTCTAAATCTTGATGTTTCTCCATGTCAAACTCAGTCATTCTACTTGAGCTTTTTACTACATAATCTTTCAACTCCTGTAGTTTTATATTTATCATTCTCTTTTTTTCTCCCTTATCTTTAATCTATCCTATATACTCTGGCTTCTTTTTAACTGTCTACAAACTTGTCCAGGCATATACTCCATTCTCTCTCTTTTTATTTTCTTTATTTCCTTTTTTTTTCTGAGGCAATTGGGGTTGTGACTTGCCCAGGGTAACATAGTTAGGAAGTGTTAAATGTCTGAGATCAGATTTGAACTCAGGTCTCCTGACTTCAGGGCTGATGCACTATCCACTGCACTACCTAGCTACCCCTATATACTCCATTCTCAATAAATGATCGTTGGATCCTGGAGGCTATCATCAATTGTCTCTTTTTCTACAACCAACTTCCTAGAAAGGATATCTATCTATATTGTCTTAATATCCCTGACAAATCAATTCCTTGTTGTCTGGTTTCTAATCACAATATTTTGCTGAAGCATATTCCTTTACAAAGTTTCCAATGATTTTTGATTGCTGACTTAAATAACATTTCTCAGAACCTAGTTTCCTTACTTCTTTATAGTCTTTGACACCACTGAGTTTGTGTTTTTTTATATATATTTTTCTACCATACCACTGCTTTCTCATAGTTTTCATCAACTTAACTGATAACTCTATCTTTTTCTAAGATCATCATCAGTCTTATTAATTATACTTCTACAGAATAATATCTTAGTCATCTCTTCAGTTATACAGACACTGCCCTAATTTACTACCTAAGCTTCTTTTACCACATGCACAAAAATAATCTCCTAAATTCTTCTGCCTCCAGTTATTTTTTTCTCTCCAGTCCATCTTCCATACATTTTCTAAAATGATATAACTAAGCCAGAATTGCTAAGATTTCATCATATTCCTGCTCCAAAATTTCAGTAGCTCTTGCTTCCTTTGGATAAATTAAAAAAAAAAATGTTCAGCCTAGCATTGAAATACATTTATAGTTTGATTCTAGGATATTTTTAAGACATTTCATTTTATTTATCATCCTGAATACTATTTTGCAGAAAACATAGCCATGATTTTGAACAAGTCAATAATATTATCACTTGCTTATTTCACTTGTTTAGTCATAGACATTGCAATTTTTATTTAATCTAAAAATCATTGCCAATCAAAATCCATCCTTTGCCTTCATACTTCTTCACAAATTGCATTTATGAATGGAATGCATTGCCTCATCATTTCCATTTCTTAGGATCCTTGGGTTCTTTCAGGGTTTATCTTAGGACCTATCTCCTACATATACCTTTCCTAATCATGTTGATTTTTAATGACTTACTGAGATTATCTTGACTAGCAGCATTTTTATTATTTTTGTTTTCATCTCTCCAATAAAAACCACAGAGCCTTGCACTTAGTAGGTGTTTAATAAATGACTGTTGAACTGAATTGAAAAGTCTATGATGTTTAGGTATTAACAGTGAATGAAGCATGGCATATGCTTTAGACATATTGTGAGCTATTAGAAAGCCAAAAAAGGTGTTCCTGAGTTATTGGCAAGCTACTTTTAATCATGAACTATTGTCTGAATCAAGCTTCCAATTCATTCTGTTCACATTTTTTGTGTTAGCATAAAAATAAAGAGAATCATATCTACAGACCCCTGCTTTGACACTGTGCTGAATGATATCTTCATTGACAGTACTGTCATAGAAGTTTGGATTTGCACCTAACGCATAGAAGCTTTTTGAAAGAATTAGCACAAACTGAATTTGTCAACATTCTCATTTTTCTTTTACCAAATACAGAAAAAGATCAGCTGAATAACACAAAACATTTGCCTTCTCATATTTATATAAGGAAGAGCAGTGGCTCACATGAATGCGGTTTCACTGTTCTTCATTGTCATAATACATGGGCTGGGTGTGTGTGGGGGAGATGACTGTGATTATGTATAAAGATAAAGAAAAAGAAAGGGGAAAAAAAGAAAGAAATGAAGGAAGGAAGGAAGCAAGGAAGGGAGGAAAGAAAGAAGGAAGGAAAGAAGGAAGGAAGGGAGGAAAGAAAGAAGGAAGGGAGGGAGGGAGGGAGGAAGGAAGGAAGGAAGGAAGGAAGGAAGGAAGGAAGGAAGGAAGGAGAAAAGTTACAGCAATCAGAAATTTTAAAGAAGGATGAATAACTGAAATATAGTAGGTTCTTGCTGACTAGAGGTTATCTATCAAATTCTGGATGATCCCTTGTTTGAGGATGTTATAGATTCTCATTCATGCACCATTTGGATTATATAGTATAAAAGATAATTTCCAACTATGAAATTTTGTGGTTATAATTCCAATATTTCCTTGGAATTTTTCTCTGTATTGGTGATATCAATATAAACAATGCTATGATTCCTCATCACAAGAAGATTTTGATTTCCTGTTGGAAAGAAAATTAATATAATGCAAGTTTTGTTGGGATTTTTTATTTGTTTTACCTTTCTTAATGAACTTTTCATTTCTTCCATGTGAGGAACTCCCTTGAAATGAGAGGTTCTTAACTGTTATTATGTCATGGACGTCTCTGATAGATCTACTGAGGATTATGGATACCCTTCTCCAAATCCTGTGATTAAATTCATAAAATAAAATACATAGCGCTTCAAAAGAAACCAATTATATTGAAATATAGTTATTAGACTAAACAAACAAAAAAAGTGTTTCATGTATTCCAGGTTAAGAATTCTTGCTCTAGAGGAAATTCTCTCTACCAATGTAGGTCAGCAGCTGCTTTGCAATTTAATGCTTTAGAGAGTTGCTAAGAATGCTGAGAAGTTAAATGATGTACCCAGAATGACAAAGTTAGTATCTCAAAGATACAAATTGAATCAGTCTCTTTATGGTTTTAAGGACAATTCTTATTCTATGATAGTTGTATATTTATACTACAAAACACATTTTCTAATCCAAGGTAAAATGAAAGAAGTACATAGTAAAGTTTAAGAGAACTGAGAATAAAATATGTTGGATTAATAAAAAAAGTAATTAATTTCATGAAAAAATAAATCATTGGTTAATTTGATTAAAAAAGAAAAAAAAAGAAACCAAAACACTAATATTAAAATAATACCACTAATTAATATGAAATTAAAGCAATTTTAAGGAGTTATTTTCCCCAATTATATATCAATAAGTATAAGAATTTAAATGAAATGGAAGAATATTTATAAACATATAAATTATCTAGATTAGCAAAAAAGGAAATAAAATAAGAAAGAAATTGAGGAAGTTGCAAATGAATTTCCTAAGAGAAAAGCATCAGGACAAAAGAGTTTACAAATGAATTATGTCAAACACTTAAAGTCAACTAATTCCAATATTAAATAAATTATATGGAATAATAATCAAAAAAGGATCCCACAAAAGGGATCCTACCAAAAATCATTTAGTGAACCGATATGATAATGATACTTAACCAGGAAGAGTAAAGAGAAAGAAAATTATACACCAATTTCATTAATGAATACAGTTGCAAAATCTTAAATAAAATACTTACTAAAAGATTACAATAAAACATTATAAAGTGGGATTTATATCATGAATGCAAAAATAATTTAACATGTCAGTACTAAAAGTAAACATATTGGCTAAGAGAATTGAAGTGAAAAGTAACAAAAATTGGAAGTTATGTGGAAAAATTTGGACACTAATTGACTTTTGGTAGAATTGTGAAGTAATTCAATCATTTTTGAATTACACCTAAAGAGATATTAAACTGGCCTTTAAGTCTTTTTTTCCCAAGATGATTAGGGGGGAAAAGGAGAAGAACTTACAGTTTCTAAAAGATTTATAGCAGCTCTCTTTGTGGTAACAAAGAACTAGAAATTATGGGAATAATTGCCAATTAAGGAATAGCTAAACTAATTGTGGCATATGATTGTGTTGAACTAATACTGTGCTATAACAAATGATGAACTTGATGATCTTAGAAAAAATGGATGGACTTACATGGAATAATGAAGAGAAAAATAATCAATACAAAGAGAATGCTGTATATAACAAGTTGGTTTTAAGAAAAACTTAGAGTGACGAAGTCATTTTGACTATTATGAATACTCAAATTAGCTAAAAAGTTCTTATGAATGAAGGAGTTGTCTTCATTCAGAGAAAGAACTGATAAGTAAAAGTAGATATAGAATGATTTTACACACACACACACATACACACACACACACACTCATATATGTGTCTAATGATAGTCATCTGGAAGGGTAGAGAAAAAAGGAGAAAAAAATCACATGATAACTTTATTATATATTAAAAGGGAATAGCTTGTATATAATAGATTTGCATTTTTATATAGTCATTTTATTTTTTTCTATGTTATGGAAATGTTTATTTCTTAAGTTCAGGAGATTTTAGATATATATTTCTATGTATATACATATATAACATAGATATGCATATCTTTTTATATACATATACAAACACACACACATTTTTCTTTGAAAGAGACAGAGAGAGAGAGGGACAGACAGAGACAGACAAAGAGAGAGAGACAGAGACACACACACACAGAGGCAGAGACACACAGTCACAGAGAGAGAGAGAGAGAGAGACAGAGACAGATAGACAGACACAGAGAGAGAGAGAGACAGAGACAAAGAGACAGAGACAGACTGAGACAGACAGAGACAGAGAGAGACAGAGAGAGAAAGAGAGAGAGAGAAGGAAGACCATGCAAGTCAGGTAAAGTTTGCATTTCACTTGATAGGGATTAGTTAGCTAGTGAAGGTGCATGAGGACAGCATCCTAATCAGATTCATTAGGAATATTGCATTTGTAATTAAATGAATAATACCAACATAGTGGAATGAGAATGACTGGATTTAAAAAGACAACCTGATAAACTATCATCACTGTATATTTGATTATTAATTAGGGAAAAATTAGAATGTTGGCAACAAAAGAGGAAAGGAGAGAACATGTGGAGGATGTATATTTTGTGATAGAACTAACTGGTCTTTGTAACTAATAGGATATGTAAAAGTTAGCCTCACAGCAAGTAACATCATAGAGATTGGGAACTATATGACATTGCTTTCATGTTATTGTATTTTTCTTGTGGCTATTTGTGGAGTTACTGGTAGCGAAGTTATTGAAAAAGTAAGAGGAGTATAAGCAACATAATTACTTACAAAAAAGAATATAGAATACAGGCTGAATGTATGATTTAATATCAATAGGGAAGTGGAGAGGATTTGGGGAAGATGGTGGAATAGATCAGAAAGCTTTCTGCTCTCCAAATTTCCTTCACAAAAATAAAAGACAGAACTTTGTCTCAGAGCTGCAAAAATAAATGTGGGGAAAAGCAGTTGTCCTCCTAAGAAAATTTTAGAAGACCCCAGGAAAGACCCAACCTCTAGGAGCAGAAGTTATGCCTGAGTGAAGAGCAAACACCTCCAGGCTGATTCTGCAAAACAAGCAAACAAGCAGTGGGGACAGTTGGGTTGAGAGGGCAGAATCTGTTTTAGAAATACTAATTTTGCAGAGTGTGGAGGGGAGGAAAAGAAGGAATCTGCTAGTTGAGTAGGAGAAGACTGAAGGTCTTTATCCTAGGGAGATATGCCAAACATAGTTTTGCTGACTGGACAGTCCTGAGTAGGCTGCTGCTTTAGGGAAAGAAAAATTAGCACATATCTGGTGAGTACAGTGGTAAGAGTTGTTTGGAGTGAGGGGGAGTAATCCTGTTGTAATGGGTACTTGAAGGAGAACAGAGTGTCCAGTTTCAGTTCTGTGGAAGAGGACAGCTGTAATTTACTGTCACTGAAGAGACCACAGGGAGCAAGATCATTTGTAAGACAATGTGACCAGGGTATCTAACCATGGCTTTCGGAGTGGAGAGGATGGCCCCAGGTTGGACATCTGAGAAAGATGTCAGAAAATAACAAGAAGGACCTGAGTCTTGAGGCTTCATTCCTCATATCCAAGGATTACAATTTGAATACACTAATAGCTGCTAATGAATGAATGAATACATACACATATATACATACATATATAAGTAAAAATAAGTAAGCAAAGGAGAAAAATTCAATTATAGATAATTGGGAGACAGAGAAGATCTGGGTTCATTTTCAGAAGAAAATAATAAAGCTAAAAAAGCCACTCCATTTTCAATACGAAATGTCAAATGGTCCTCAGCACAAAAGAGTTCTTGGAAAAACTTAAAAAGCTCTCTAAAAACCAATATGTGTGTGTTTATGTTTATGTATATCTATACATATATGTACATATTTACATATGTTTGTTTATGTATATGTATAAACTCCACTCTTAATTGTAGCCTTCTTTAGGATAGGGAATGGGCAGGGGGGAAAATGTAAAAAGTGCACATTAGAGAACAAAAGAAAATCAACCAGGAAGCAAAAGAAAAGCAGAGCAGCCTTGAAAACAATATGTATTATTTACTATTTAGGTTTTCTTGCAATGGAAATTTCTTGTATTATATTGAATCCTCTCACAATCTGCTGGGTGCTGTGTACATAAAAATGTTTTTCCCCCTTTTCTCATTTTGTATTTAAGTTGAACATTTTTTTTAATTGTTGAAGGTAATTTTAAAAAATAAGGAAGTCCAATTTGAGGAAACTTCTGCCAATACATTTAGCAACTTCCCTATAATTTATAATATTTACGTGCTACCCAGAGCACTGAGCTAAAAATGATTTATCCAAAGTAATACAGCCAATATTTATCAGAAGTAAAATTTCAACCTAGATCTGCCTGGCATTGAGGACAGTTTCCTATTATACTATATTGTCTCTATAAATCCATAGCCTATGGAATATCTTCTTGATTTTGTATAATCTGAGCTATACTATCAGGAAGACTAGTGAAGTGTCCATTATTGTTTGGGGTTCTAGTGAAAGATACTTGATGCAGGACTATCTCTTTCTAGAATTTCTTGTACATATATTTTCATTTCCTGGGTAGGCTGGTGGTACAATGGATAGAGCATTGTACTTGGAGTTAGGACTAGTTGAACTCAAATCCAGCCTCAAACATTTATTAGTTATATTGCCCTGGGCAAATAATTAATTTCTGTTTGACTCATTTTCCTCATCTGTAAAATGGGTATACTAATAGGATCTGACTCTTACAATGATTCTGTGGCTGAACTGAAATAATATTTTTAAAATTCTTTACATGCCTTAAAGGCTACTGGTGATAATTTTTTGCCCTATGGGAAAGCTTGAAACTTTTCCAGTTTATGAGAAGAGGGTCTCTTACAAATACACTTTATATCAATGACAAAGGGTCATTCAGATAAAGTATCTGCTATAATACTTATGCAATTTTTCTTTTAAGGCTATGGTTTTCCTAAAACAAGAACATATTTATATGTATGTGTGTGTGAGGACATTTCTACATATAAATGCACTTGCATATTGTGAGAATGGTGGTAACATCAGCAAAAATACAGCAATTTGGGGAAGAAGTGAATTTAGGAATAATGCAATGGTGATTTTAATATAATAATAGAAAACATTTATATGGACTATATGCCAGGTGCTCTGTTAAATGCTTTAAATTTATTAACTCATTTGATCCTCACAAACATCCTGCAAGGAAGGTGGTATTATTATTCCCATTTAGGAGATGAAAAAAAAATTAGATCAACAGAGGTCAAGTAATTTGCCAGGTGACATACAGCTACAAAGTTTTTGAAGTCAGAGTTGAATTTACATCTTTCTAACTGACCTAGCACCTGATCCATTGAAATATCCAATTGTCTTACATCAGGGCTTCTTAAACTTTCTACTTGCAACCTCTTTTCACCCGAGAAATTTTTATGTGACTCCAGGTATATAAAGTAGCTATACAAATCAAACATTTACTGATAATACATCATGACTCCCACATTCAGTTGCAAGACCCTATATGGGGTTACAATACACAATTTAAGAAACTGGGCCTTATATATCTTCAGTTTGAGGATTCTGATGGATGACCAGGTAGAAATGTCATAAAGGATTATGATTGATGACTGGAGCTTGGAAATAGAAAGCAAAACTTTATTCAAAAGAAATAATATAGATTATATATCAAGAAAATGTTTGGTAATTTGAAATTTTATGCTTGGAAAAAAAAAAGAAATTTTATGCTTGGGCATAAGGACATGTAATTGAGAATTCTCAGGTGAGAGTCAAAAAGAGAATCAAAGAAGATGTTATATTGGCAATATAACTACAACAAATTAGATGGAAGTAATGATTTCCTTCAAAACTTATGTCAGAAGAGATTCTTTAGGAGGCTTTTCTTAATTTCACCAGCCACCAGATTACCTTTTTTCTATTTTGTGTTAATTTCACATATATCCATTTACTTATCTCTCATTAGAATATAAATTCTTTAAGGTAGAGATTTTTTTTTCTTTGTATTGTTAGTACTTAGTACAATATCTGGTACATAGTAAGTATTTAATAAGTTATCTTTGAATGTGGGGACCAATGTGTATCACTTCATAGTGTTTTCGCCTTTTTTTGGTTGTGCCTTGTTTGCTTGCTTTTTCTCTCATTTTTTTTTTCCTTTTTGGTCTTGTTTTTCCTGTGCAGCATGGTGGATGTAGACGTGTGTTTGGAAGAACTGCACATGTTTACTCTATATTGAATTGCTTGCTGTCTGGTGGAGGGAAGGAGAAAAATAAGGAGCACAGGGTTTTGCAGGGGTGAGCTATCTTTCCATGTGTTTTGAAAAATAGAAAGCGAGGGGCAGCTAGGTGGCACAGTGGATAGAGCACCAGCCCTGAAGTCAGGAGGACCTGAGTTCAAATTTGGTCTCAGACATGTAACAGCTGTGTGACCCTGGGCAAGTCACTTAACCCCAATTGCCTCAGCAAAAAAAAAAAAAAAATAGAAAGCGAACAGTTAGATGGTGCAGTGGATGGAGCACCAGCCCTGAAGTCAGGAGGACTTGAGTTCAAATTTGTCTCAGACACTTAACACTTCCTTGCTGTGTGGCTTTGGGCAAGGCACTTAACCTCAATTGCCTCCGCAAAAAATAAATAATTAAATAAATAAAAATAGAAATTTATTATTTAAAAAAATAAATTATCACTGATCAATTGATAAAAAAAAATTGGAAAACTACTATTCTAGACCTATTTCTAAACAATGAAGTGAAACTCCTTATCAAAATAGAAATGATGGCAATTTTGAAAGGAAGGAAACATGGAATTTTAGAATCTGTGATCAGTAAAAAAAAAATTAAAAAAGAAAAGACAAGCATTGTCTAAAGGTAACAGAGAGTCCACTGAAAAGTCAAAGGGAATGTTGATGAGGGTGACTGTCATTGTGAGTAAAGAAGGGAGAGATGAGTGAAACAGTGTGGAAGTAGAATTAATACAAATTGAATATTGGATATTTGGATATTGTTGAATCCATGAGAAAGGAAAGGGAAAAAATGGTTCTGAAATTGAAAACCTGGAAGCCTCAAATAATTGATTTATTCACAAAAGAAATAGTGATGTATTTATTGAAGATGATATAACAACATTTAATAAATTATTAATTAATTAAAACATTTAATAAATGTTTTTTATGTGTCAGGTACTTTGCTAATATCTGGAAATAAAAAATATTAGTACAAAGAGAATCCCTGCCTTTAAGCAACTTGCATTCAAATGAAGGAATGCAATACGTGCAAAGGAGAAATTGAAAAAAGGTAGGTGGTGATGGAAATCCTTCATCAGGAACTGAGCCAGTTATAGGTAAGTATAATGAGGGTGTTAATAATCAAGTGGGATTTCAGAATTTGAACTCACTAATCAGAGGACAAAGCTGTAACAATAAAAACATTACCTATGCGTCTCTCTATAATAGAGGTGGAAAAGTAATCTAGGAAGTCAATAAATGAGCCTGGTTAGAGAGAGAATATGAAGAAAGCAAGCAAGAACTTTGATACATTTTCTATCTTTTTTTTCCCCTAACTTAATATCAAAGGATTCAAAATTAAATGTATCATAGAGATCATCTAATTCAAACTTCTAATTTTAAAGATGAGAATACCAGCTTATAGTCATAAAGTGATTTGTATACCAAAGACAATAATTTTAAGACTGGGGAATATAAAATAAAAATAACTAACATCAAGATAAGTAAATGAAGATATGGGCTACATATTGTTCCCAATATGTTAAATTAACAGAAGAGAACTCAATATCATTGTACTAATGCATACAATTACTCAACTGCCATGAGCAATTTTGGGAAAATGATAGCTAATTAGAGATTTGTCATAGGACTAAAGCTGAAGAAATGATGCCCTAATATTAAAAAGGAGAGAGAAAGGTGCATTTATTAATCTATAAAACAATGAGTTTATAATTTTTGGCAGAACTCTAGAATCCATCACTAAAAGGATAATTTTTAAGCATCTAGAGACCAAATTATCCATATGGTTTCTCAAAAACTGAGTCATGCCCTAAAAATTCATGTTAGGCTAAATGATTTTCTGTTGAGTAGGAATACATAACTGGTGTATATATTGTAAAGATATTTGGCTTTTAGTGAGGTTTTTGGCAAAGTCTCTCATGATTGTATTATCAATCTACAGGGTATGAAAACAATAAGTAATTTAATAGAGAAAAATGGATTTTTTGACTCTCACCCTTCAAAAATTTGCTTTGATGTCATAAGATTATAAATTTAGAGCTGTTTTGGGAACTTAGAGTCATTGAGTTCAATCTTTTCATTTTAGAGATGACAATTATGAAGCTCAGTAAGGTTAAATGATTTGTCCTGAG
This sequence comes from Myrmecobius fasciatus, assembly GCA_023553655.1. Taxonomy (NCBI): domain Eukaryota; kingdom Metazoa; phylum Chordata; class Mammalia; order Dasyuromorphia; family Myrmecobiidae; genus Myrmecobius; species Myrmecobius fasciatus. Next base: position 73,296 of record JAJPUD010008186.1, on the reverse strand, counting down.
TGACTGAACTACTAATCGCCTGAGACAGAATTTGAACTTAGGTCTCCCTGACAAAATATCTAGTGCCTTGCTCCCTATTCATCCAATTTTTTTTTGAAATATTGATATAAAAAGTGGTGAATAATATTTAAATACTTACCTGAGGAGAGATTCCTATTGGAATAGTACAGTGTCCTTTGGGCAACAAATTCAATACTTTTATCAGTATCTTGGATGAAAGGATGCTAATAAATTTTTATTGTTATTACATGAAGCTGAAAGGGAATGATAATCTATTATTTAATGAGAGAATCATCAATGTAATGGTGGCCTGAAGCTAATAGGATGAAATCTTATAATTCTAGGGACAAATTCCTACCTTTAAGTTAAAAAATAGCAATAATCTATGCAAATATGAGTTTGTATAGATGTAGTAATTCAGGGATTTATTTGCCTAGAGATTTAACTAAAGATTAAATCAACAATGCAATGTATCTTATATCAAAAGTAGTTGAAACTCAGATTATGACATCAAGAATGAGGAAGATTGTACTTTGCTACACTTAGCTATCATCAAACTTCATCTGGAATGTATCTTTTATAAAGTTATAGATATTCTATTTTAAGAAAGACATAAATAGGAGTATATTCAAATGGGATGGATTAGAATTATAATCCATAACTGTGCTATATAAGTAACAGTTGAAGAAAAAAGGGATGTAATCCAAGGGAAAAAATTAAGAAGATAGGAATTACGTATGCTTCCCCCACCCATTATTGTAAAACATGAAAAAAAATGCTACAATAGGAAATGAATTTTAAATATTTTGCACAATTTTATTTCATAATCCTTTATAGTTGCTACCTAATGTCTAACAAGGGGGTGGAGCCAAGATGGCGGAGTGAAAACGTGACTCTCTGCATCTCCTCCGATCTTCTCTCAAACCAACAATAAAATAAGCCTCTGAACTGATCTTCAAGTCAACGAATTTAGAAATACTTGGATACTGCTTGCTGATACCTCTGAATAACTTCACATCAGGTTTGTCTATCTCGGACAGAGGGATAAAGAGTGGTGTAGGCTGGAAGTGAGGGTGGGACTCAGCTCAGCTCATTGTGGCAAAAACTCCAAACTCCAAACTCCAAACACCTGGAGTTTATCTGAGGCATTCGGGACACTCTGCCCGGATAGGGGGTAGGTGTTCTGGCAGACTTGCCTTGTTTAAGGAGTAATTCGGACTTAGCCCTAGCCCCCACTGGCCCAGCACCTTAAATTAATTCTCCAAATTGCCCAGGACAAGGAACTTTAGCCGAGGTTTTTCCAAACCTTAAAGAGATATACATGCTGTTTAAAAAAAAAAAATGAAGAAGCAAAAGAGAACTCTCACCATAGACAGCTTTTATCGAGACAGAGAAGAGCTGACTCCAGATTCTGAGCTTCCTTTAGACAAAACTTCAGAGGATGTTATTAAGGACCATCACTGGTCCCCTTTTCAAAAGGCCTTTCTGGAAGATTGCATACAGAATCTCAAAAGAGAGTTGGAGGATAAATGGGAAAATAAACTGAAGTCAGTGCAAGAAGCTCTCCAAAAGAGATATGATAAAGACACCAATTTATTGAAAAATAAAATTAGTGAAGTGGAAAAAGAGTGCAATGAACAAATTGGCCAGTTACAAAAGGAGCTTAAAAAGGTAACTGAAGAAAACAACACTTTAAAAATAAGAATTGAACAAATGCAAGTGAATGACTCAATAAGACTTCAAGAATCAGTCAAACAAAAACAAAAAAATGAAGAATTAGAAGAAAATATGAAATATTTCCTAGGAAAAACAACTGACTTGGAAAATAGATCTAGGAGAGACAATCTAAGGATTATTGGACTTCCTGAAAGTCATGATGAAAAAAAGAATCTAAACACCATCTTCCAGGAAATCCTGAAAGAAAACTGCCCTGAGATTGTAGAATCAGAAGGCAAAATCACCATTGAAAGAATTCACCGATCACCTCCTGAAAGAGACCCCAAAATTAAAACCCCAAGGAATATCTTGGCTAAATTTCAGGACAATAACACCAAGGAAAAGATTCTGCTTGCACCTAATGTCTAACAAAAGAAATGAATGCATAGCCATCATTTATGCTATAGAATAAATATCTTCTGCCTCATTTTCAAATAATTGAGATCTTATTGGACAGGATATCTTCATTTGCATCCACACCAGGTAAAGATATTGTGAACTATATAATCTTTTAAAGGGTGATACTTCTTTGCTATGTAAATGTTCCAATAGTGGTGTTTGAAATGTTTCTGAGGGAATAATTGAAAGAATTCAAAGTGAATTTTTCTTAAAAGATATTACATCTCCATCTCCTCCCCCTCATCCAAGTCTAAAATACACATTTCCTCTTTCTACTTTACTTCAAGAAAATCCCCTGAACAGATCAAATATAAATCTTATCTTCTGGATGGCATAGAGGCTAACTATTTTTCCCCCCAGAAAAAGTTCTCACAGAGAACCTTAATTCCTTAAGTTGTAAAGATCTTTCTGAAGAAACAGAAAAACAATGAGAATTGCCAAAACAGGGTTTCTCTCTAGCTATTGGGCTCAGGTCCAAAATGTCATTTAAGGATAGTTACAGCCAAAATGCACTATTCTAAACAAGTTTTTCTTAGTTTGGGTGTGACCAACGTGAAATCTAAGGCATATGTGGGCATCCCTCCTCCTATCCTGCCAATTGAGACTTGTTAATTTTCTTAAAAAAAAAATCTATCCTTTTAAATTAAGTTTTATTTGTAGTACTTAAAAGAATGAAATGCTATATGGATCACATCTGGTTTTCAGATTCTGAAGACTTGAATTTGGAAATTTCCAAGTTCTTCCCTTTCCATTTGACCATTCTGAAGATTATCCTTGTTTATAACATAAGTGTATGTACAATCCCAAATAGTGATTTTTGAATTGTTCATTCTTTTATCAAATATCTATTGATTGACTATAGTATATAAGACACTAATCCAAAAACCATTTAGAGCAATTAATTACATAGATTTCCTTGGTATGGAAATTTTTTTGTTTTATAGTAAACAAATCTTTTATGTTCTGTTGGTACATGGAAGTGTTCTTTTTTCTTTTGTAATTTTGTATTTAAGCTTAAAACAAATAATACTTTACATACAAAAATATTTTTCCACTTAAATTGGAGACTTAATGGTTTATATGCTCCCTAGGAACTTAAATTTTGAAATGTTCTATACAGAATAAATTTTGTCTAACACATAGCTTCTGCTTTAACATGGTGATAGTTCCCAATGGCATTTAAACTTCAAATTCCTGTTCTAACTGTTGCACAAAAACTCAAGTTATGCTTGTTAAATGCTTCTCTTCCTCTGAAGATTGTATTGTTGGTCTTTTGACTTCATATCTCTTTATACCCACTCATAGTGAGAATTTCATCTCTAAAATGAATAGCATGGGCTAGGAAACTCCAAATATTTTTTGGAATGGACTTAAATGCTGTTCACAAAGATTTTGAAATATTTAACATCTAAACTTTTTAGTCATTTTTCCCAAATTCATAAAATAAACAAACTTAGCAAAACAAAACAAAACAAAAAACAAAAAACAAAAAAAAAGCAGTTTACTAAAAGACAGTTAGCAGCTGGAAGAAACAGCCTTGAACTTTGGGCAGACACAATAGAATAAAGAATTAAAGGACTCAACTTGCTTATAGTAGGGAAAAAAAGTAAATGGAATAGTATTTGGGGGTCATTAAAACATCTTGAACAATTTTCCCAAAGATTTTGGGTTCAAAAAACTCAAAGTGCATTTTGCCAAGAACTGTTTTCTTTTCATTGTGTTTCATGAGGAATTGAATCCATATGTTTCTATTTCATTTATACCAAAGTCATCAAAAAATTCTTATGCAAGAGCTATGTGATTTCTAAGAAATCTTTTGAGCCTTTTATAGATGCTTGTTCCCCCCTCTTTGAACTGAGAATTAATGTATTGCCAAAATTAAAATGTTTGTGTTTGTAAGTTTTTTGAAAATCTTGGAATTGCAGAGTTGGAAGGGACTTTAAAAGATCATCTACTTGAACTCTCCTGTCAAAGCCAAAATCTGTCCCCTACACTATACTTTAAAGCTCTATTAAAATACTTCTAGTTATAGGATATTCACTACCTTACGAGGTAGAAGATTCTATTTCCCATAATTCCTTCCCTGACACAACTTGGACTCTTGACTCAAATGAACTTACATAGCACTCATAATCTATACCAGTGATTCTCAAAGTGAGATCAGAGGAGCCTTACAGATATCTGAGATTCTTTTGGGGGGCATATGAGGTCAATATTTTTTTTTTCATAATAAACTAAAACATCTTATTTAAACAGTACAGCAAATATTAATAAGGCAGCTAAGTTACACAGTGCATCGAATTCTAGGCTTGGAAGCAGGAAGATGGGAGTTCAAATATGTTTACAGACACTTATCAGCTGTCTGATCCAAGGCATTTACTCCTGTTCAATTAAGTTTCCTCATCTGTAGAATGTGCTAGTGAAAGAAAAAGCAAACAACTCCAATATCTGCTAAGAAAACACCAAATGATGTCAAATGATGTCAGGAAGTGTCTGACATGACTGAAACAATAAAGAAATATCAGATAGATAGAGCTCCTTTAAATGACACCTCTTTGGGCAAGAGTCCTTGATAATTTTGAAGAGTATGAAGGATAAAACTAAAAGGTTTGAGAAACCCTGATTCAAGGGATCAGTAACTACAACTAATGGACTAAAGCCTGCCCCACTCTTTTTATATGGGCTGAGTTTAAAATGATTTTTACATTTAAAATACAATCAAAACTTTTTTTAAAAATATAAAAATAGCTATACAAAAGCAGGCATTTGCTTGGATTTGACTTGCTGATTGTAGTTTTCTGACTGCTAGGTTATGCCATTCATTTAGAAGAGGCAGTACTGTTTAAAGGATATTGAACCCAACTTAGAATCAGGAAGACAAAATTCAGGTCCTGCTTTTAACAATTACTGCTTGGATGACCACTGTCAGGGAACCTCTCAATGTTTTGGCCAGAGCAATGAAACTCTGGATCCAATGAATCCAACTTTGAAATTCATATATTTCATATATACTTCAGTATTAAAATAGAACTGGAAAAATTAAACAAAGTAAATAAAAATGTAATAGATCATACATATATAAATAAATGATTTTTAAGTCCTACAGGGACCATATAAATGATTTAATGCCAATTTTCTATTTGAGTTTGACATCTATATTTTAGACAAATCTCAAAGACTTTATAAGCTATAGAGAAGGTAGCAATTTTTATTCACAGAAGGAATTTGTGAAGTAGGAAGAATCAGAGAGTAGAGTTCTATGGATAGAATCAAAAAGGCCTGAATTCAGATTTGATGTAAGATATTGGATAGTTGTATGAACCTGATTAAGTCATTTAATCTCTTCTTCAGTTTTGTCGAGTAAACTGAGAATACAATAGCAACTACTTGCCAGAGTTGTAGTTAGGATTAAGTGAAATGATATTTCTAAAATATTTAGCACAATGCTTGGCATATAATAGGTGCTTAATAAATATTGTTTTCTCCTTCCTCTCTCCCTTCTTCCTTCCTTCTCTTCCTTCCTTCCTCCCTCCTTCCCTTCTTTCCTTCCTCTCTTCCTTCTTTCCTTTCTTCTCTCTTTTTCCTCTTTTCCTTCTTTTCCTAGTTCCTTCCTTTTATTTTTCTTCCTTCCTTCCTTTCTTCTTTTCTTCCTTTTTTCCCTCCCTCCTTTTCTTTCTCACCTCTTTCTCCCTTTCTCCTTCCTTTCTTTTATATTTATTTCCTTCCTTATTTTCTATCTTCCTTTTATCTTTCTTTCCTTTCTTCCCTCCTCTTTCTTCCTCATCCCTTCCTCCCTCCCTCACTCAACCATGGCTCCCTCCTTTTCTTCCTGCCTTCATCTCTTCCTCTCCTTCCTTCCTTCTTTCCTTCTTTTCTTCCTTGTTTCCTTTTTTTTAAATCACAGTTCTCTTTCCCATTCTACTCATTTCAATCTTATCACTTTATGACTTGCCTCAGTTTTTTTTTTTCAGATGTCCACATTCTATCTCCAAATCTTCAATTAAAATTTTATATAAGAAACCTTCTGTCCTTATATTTCTTTATATATCTCATACTTTATAAAAATGTGATATATACATAACCATTTGTCAAATATTGTTGATTTTGTATTTCATTTTTAAAGTGTTTACATCATTTACTGAATACTTTTTGGGTGATCTGTTATGAATACTCCCCTCCGTATTACTTTTGCTCACTATGGCCTATGTGGAGTAAATATGACAATCATTTCCCCAAAATCCCTTAGGTGTTGGAAGAGTGTGGTAAGGAAGAAGAGGCCAAATTTCCCTTCTTGAGTGGACAGTAGGAAAGGATGGAAGAGGAGGTTAGAAATTGTGCTTGAGAATGAATCATGTCTTGTGAAGAAATTAAAAGCATTTTTTTCTTTTGCACTTCTGAACCCTCCCAAGATATCTTGGGGTTTACTGTCTAGAGTTCTTTCTTAAGGACAGCCTTAAACCAAAACCAATCTAATTCTAATTAGTCATCAATAGATCCTAGGTTAAATCTCATTTGGTCATTGTTTAGGTCCTGATTGACTCAGATTGAGTGTAAATAGCAATCATTTCTGCTTAGGACAGAAATCCTGAGGGTCTTTCCCTCTCAGATTCATTCTTTCACTTACTTATTTATTTAGATCTTTTTGGATTAGTTGAAAACAGGAGATACTTTATCTCAAATGCTACCTATTCTTAACCACTTGAATGGGTGTGGCCTCAGTCAAACTGAGACCTGTTGAAGACCTTAGCTTAAAAAGGCAAGGTCTTCCATTTCACTGAGAGCTTTCTCCACTCTTCTTGATCTGGTCCTAGATGGGCTCTGGAGGAGAACCTGAGGCAAGTGACCTTGCACAACCCTCTCTCACTTAAATCTAATTCACTTGCTCATCATGGCATTATCACCCTGATGTTATGGACAAACAACAATAAAAGAAGTAAGTTTGTGGAGACATAGTTAAAAATAAACTCTGTTATTCTAGAAGATAATAATTGAACCAAAGGGCTGACCTAAGAAAGCAACTGAGTTTATTTCTCTCATTTCACATAAACTCCCAAAACAAATTTTTCCAGACAATCCATGTTAGCTTGATTTAGCCTTTTCAACAGAAGCACTTAAGCTGGGGTACGTCAGTTGAGCCTCATGTATGCTTCTGTCTTTTTAAAATCAGGTATTTCCAAAATTTAAAAGTTTTCTAGGTTTTATTTATGTTTTCCAAAAATAATTTAATCATAGAGTTGGAATGCACTTCAAGAGATCATCTAGTTGAATTCCACAGTCAAAAGCAAGGATGTCTTGTTTTCATTACATATTAAACCTTTACTCAAATATTTTTAATCACAGGAATCTTACACTTTACAAGGTAAAAGATTCTATTATCATTACCCTGTACTACATAGACTTTTGACTCAACTGAATGACCAGAGGATTAAATCCTTCCCCTCCATAGTCAGAGTAAATTTAGTTTTTTTTTTTTTTTTAAATACAGCAAAACTTTATTTTAAAATGTATAACACTTTTCTTTAGTTCAGCTATACAAAAGCAGGCAAGAGGTCTGCTTGTAAGAGTAACAATACTATAAAGAATTTTAAATATCCTATGTATATTTTTTTTAAAAAATAGACATGAGGAAAATATAGGTAACTACATTCAGTTTTAAGCTAGTTTTTTTTAAATTTTTTTTTATTTATATCTCATTATGGCCTTTGATAAAATAGGGAGGAAGATATGGGTATATTTTTATGGATATATGGGATTTTCTGAGTGAGTCATTCTGAATGATGATGAAAAGGTAAATAGTTTTAAAAACTCAGACCTGCCTCTACCAGCCACAAAATTTATCATGATACAAAAAAACCTTTAAAAAATTCACAAGAAATATGAAAAGAAAAAGAAAAATGAAACAGAGAAATGAAGAGAACATGTTGTTCATCTTAGAGATCAAACCTGAAGAGACTGAGAAAGACAAACCCAAACCTGTTTCATATCAATGATACTTTACTTAACTTTTTCTATTTATTTAACTTAGTAATGTTTTCTTCCCTGGAACTTTTAGCATTCAATTTCCGGACTTAGATATTTCCTCAAATGACCTTGGATCTCAATGATGTGGGTGCTTTGTTCAGAGAGATATAGATAACAAAATCCTACTTTCTCATCCTGTGTAATTTCTGTTGATATTCTCACCAGATCCTGTACAAAAAATCTAACCATTTCCCAAGACCTTTCTTTGCACTTTTTTTTTTAACATTACATAGGTGCTGGTTCAACCCTCAGGTTGTCTATTTTATGTTTCTTAATCTCAATACATGCTTAACATATATTCTTTTTGAACTCATACATTTTGGGCACCTTATCTTTTATGGGCACTGGACATCATTGATAGTATGGTGTATCAGGAAAGGAAAAAAAGCAACCAAGAAGGAAAAAATTAAAAGAAAGGAAGGAAAGAATAAGGAAGGAAGGAAAAAAGGAAGGAAGGAAGTGTTGAGAAAGAACCCAAAAGGTTGAGGGTCACACACTAGTGTTGTGAGGTGTCTGAAAAGAATTTGCAGGCTTGAAGCCATGTCCAAGTCAAGGGGAAAAGTTTATTGTAATTGTAATGCCAATTGAAGCAGGCTAAGTTCTAAAAATATTTAGCAAAGAACCAAGAGCAAGAAGATAGATTTATAAGACAAGGTTAGACCAGAGCTTACAGGTAGGTTTGAGGGGGAATTCGAGGGGGAATCTATTCACTATTGTCTCAGGAACCAACAGGTTATCCATCTGACAGTCATTAATGTTTCTAGGACTTTTCTGAGGTCAGAAAACTCTTGAATCATTGACATACAGATTGTTAGAACAGTAGCACTCTAAAGTTAGGGGGGACCTCAGGATCACTGATTCTAAAATAGAGCACTTTAGAATCATTGACAGATTGTTAGAAAAGAAGCATTCTAAGGTCAATGAAATCATTGTTATATTTCCCCCTTGAAGCTGTACCCTATCATTTTTCCTCTCTCAAACAGTTTAAACCCCAAATTCATTTGGGACAAAGGGATGGAGATCTCATCTTCTGGAGCTGCTTAATCCTGCTAAGGGGCATACAGGTGTCCCTGTCTAGTGAGGTCTAGACTGAGTAGGGGAGGCATGCTTCTTGAAGATGGTAGCAGCTGCATACAGGGGGTGTGGAGTACCAGAATTAGTTAGCTGATAGTGTTCAGACTGAACAAGTAGTTGGAAGTTCATAGGTTGTAATCTGAAGGAAATAAATTTCACAAGTAGGTTAAAATTGCAGGGGCCAGCTGAATAAATTATGGTATATGAATGTTATGGGATATTATTGTTCTGTAAGAAATGACCAGCAGGATGATTTCAGAGAGGCCTGGAGAGACTTGCATGAACTGATGCTGAGTGAAACGAGCAGAACCAGGAGATCATTATACACAGCAACAACAATATTATATGATGATCAATTCTGATGGACATGGCTTTCTTCAACAATGAAATGTCTCAAACCAGTTCCAATTATTCAGTGAAGAAAGCCATATACACCCAGAGAGAGGGATATGAAATGTGAATCACAAGATAACATTTTCATAGTCTCTATCGATGATTACTTGTATTGGGTTTCCTTTCTCAGATATTTTTTCTTCATGTAGATATGATTGTTCTTGCACAGCAAGATAAGTATGGAAATATGTATACATATATTTGAATTGTCAAGTATTTCAATATACTTAACATGTAGTGGACTTCCTGCCATAGGGGAGGGGAGGGGACTAAGGGGGAAAATTTGCAATGGAAAGCTTTGTAAGGATCAATGTTGAGGAATTACCCATACATATGTTATGCAAATAAAAAACTTTAATAAAAAAATGCAAGGGCCAAATATGGGCAAAAAAGAATAATTAAAAGTGGAGTTAGTATAGGAGTTAGTAGGGACAATAACCAGGAGCTTCACCCAGAGGAAAGCTAGTGGGGAAGGGGGTGAGATGAAACCTTCATGATTGTCTTATATCCAGAGAGCTTTTCCTAGGAAAAATACCAAAGAACATTTCCTCTAAATCCCTGCTTTTGTCTCCTCAAAAAAGTAGGGGTAATTGTAAAATAGTGGCATTTTACACAATGAAAGAAATGCTGAGATGGCCTAGGGTGCAAGCACCATAATGTTTAAAAGACATTAAGCATTGGGTAGAGAGGATGACATGTAGAATGGAGATAATAATTAATTTTAAATGAGTTTGATCTCTTTTAGCAAAACCCTCTAAGCCTTTTCAATCTTATAAGAGAAGGCTTTTATCCAATTAGTAAAGGTGACAACAGAAACCAAAAGCAGTTTGAAGTCCTTGCAAGGGACATATGTGTAAAATCTATCTGCCAGTCCACTACTGGGCATATACCCCTTCTCAGGATGGCTTCATGAATGGAGGATTGAATTTTCAGTTTAAAATCTCTTTCAGAGTTTACTTGGACACAAACTGGGCAAGCCTGACAGATCTGTTTAATTGTTTCTGCTACCTTGTGACCAGTGAAAATAGGCTTTACAGGGGATTGGAGAGCATTTTTTCCCAAGTGAGTTGCTTGGTGTGGTCCAAAGAGAAGTTTCCACTGGCTGGCCTTTGGAATTAGAAATTGGTCTGAAGGTGTTTGAAACAACCTAGAAGGAGAAAGGGTGTACCCTCTTTCTTTAGCAAGGGCTTATTCCTGAAAGCTATACGAAAGCGTAAGAGTTGGGGAATTAAAGGTGTCATCCTCAGAGGGAAACATGCCACAGCATGGGCAGCTGACTCTTCAAGCCTATTTCCCTTGGTACAAAGTGAATCCCCCTTCTGATGTCCTTTACAAAACATAACAAAAACTTCTCTAGGTCTATGGACATCTTGCCATAATTGTTTTGCTGTCAAAATCCCCTTTCTTTCCATATAGTTCCATGAGCGTGCAAAACATAAAAGACATGTTTGAAGTCAGTATAAATGTTCACTCTCATTCCTTTCTCCAGTTCTAAAGTGCTGGTAAAAGCAAAAAAGGTTTGTATCTTATGGGGAGTTAGAACCTTCAATGGTTGGCCTAAGATGAGCTTAGATAATTCATTCCTCAATTAGAAAGGCAGGAGATTCATCCCAAAGACATCAGGTTCCTTTGAGAAGTAATCAAGGGATCTGGGATAAGGTCCTAGGAACTGAGTCAAGATCCCTAGTACCTGGCCCTGACTTTCATCAGAATATGTAAAAGGCTTTAGGTAGGGCTAAAGCCACAGCAGTTTAACTTTCAGGGTCTTAAAAGCCTTTACCTGATGAGGAACTCATTTGAGGGAAATTGTGTCAGGGATGCAGCTGATTTTTAAAAAATTTTTTTTAATTAAAGCTTTTTATTTACAGAACATGTGAGTAATTTTTCTACATTGACCTTTGCAAAACTTTCTGTTCAGATTTTTCCCTCCTTCCCCCCATACCCTCCCCTAGATGGCAGGTAGTCTAATACATGTTAAATGCTAAAATATATGATAAATCCAATATATGTATATATACAGCTATCTTGCAGCACAAGAAAAATCAGATCTAGAAAGAGAAAAATAAAACAAAACCTAAGAAGAAAAACAAAATGCAAGCAAAGATCCTCAGAAAGCATTAAAATGCTATGTTGTAGTCCACACTGAGTTCCTACAGGACTCTCTCTGGTTGTATATGGCTTTCTTCATGGCTGAAAAATAGGAACTGATTTGAATCACATCATTGTTGAAGAGAACCATGTGCATTAGAATTGATCATTGTATAGTCTTGATGCTGTGTATAATGCTCTCCTGGTTCTGCTCATTTCACTTAGCATCAGTTCATGCAAATCTCTCCAAGCCTCTCTGAAATCATCTTATTGGTCGTTTCTTACAGAATAATAATATTCCATGACATTCATATACCATAATTTATTCAGCCATTCTCCAATTGATAGGCACCCATTCAGTTTCCAGTTTCTTGCCACTATAAAAAGGGCTGCCACAGACATTTTTGCACATGTGGGTCTCTTTCTCTCCTTTATGAACTCTTTGGGATATAGGCCAAATAAAAACATTGCTGGGTCAAAGGGTATGCACAGTTTGATAACTTTTTGAGCCTAGCTCCAAATTACTCTCCAGAATGGTTGGATCCATTCACAGTTCCACCAACAATGTATCAGTGTCCCAGTTTTCCCACATCCCCTTTAACATTCATCATTATTTTTTCCTGTCATCTTAGCCAATCAGACAGGTGTGTAGTGGTATCTCAGATTTGTCTTAATTTGCATCAATAGTGATTTGGAGCACCTTTTCATAGAACTAGAAATAATTTCAATTTCTGTATCTGAAAATTGTCTGCTCATATCCTTTAACCATTTATCAATTACAGAATGGCTTGAATTCTGATAAATTTGAGTTAATTCTCTATATATTTTTAAAATGAAACTTTTATCAGAAAGTTTGAATGTAAAAATGTTTTCCCAGTTTATTGCTTCCCTTCTAATCTTGTCTCCAATTGTTTTGTTTGTACAAAAACTTTTTAACTTGATATAATCAAAATTATCTGTTTTGTGATTAATAATGATCTCTAATTCTTCTTTGGTCACAAATTCCTTCCTCCTCCACAGATCTGAGACGTAAACTATCCTAAGTTCTTCTAATTTGTTTACAATATCATTTTTTTATTAATAGTTTTTATTTGCAAAACATATGTATGGGTAATTCTTCAACATTAACCCTTACAAAGCTTTCTGTTACAAATTTACCCCACCTACTCCCTACCCCTCCCCTAGATGGCAGGATATGCACTACATGTTAATTATGTTAAAATAATTGACAAATCGAATATATGTATACATATTTCGACAAATCATTTTTGTGCAGGAAAAATCATATCTACAAGAAAGAATAATCAGATAAAGGAAATACAATGCAAGCAAACATCAATAGAGAGCATGAAAATGATATGTTATGGTCCACATTTCACATTCCTCTCTCTAGGTGTATATGGCTTTCTTCACTGAACAAATTGGAACTGCTTTGAAGCATTTCCTTGGTGAAGAGAGTCATGTCCATCAGAATTGATGATCATATAGTATTCTTGTTGCCGTGTATAATGATCTCCTGGTTCTGCTCGTTTTGCTCAGCATCAGTTCATGCAAGTCTCTCCAGGCCTCTCTGAAATCATCCTGTTGGTCGTTTCTTATAGAACAATAATATTCCATAACATTCATATACCACAATTTATTCAGCCACTCTCCAATTGATGGGCATCCATTCAGTTTCCAGTTTCTAGCCACTACAAAAAGAGCTGCCACAAACATTCTTGCACATGTGGGGCCCTTTCCTTCTTTTATGATTTCTTTGGGATATAAGCCCAATAGAAAAACTGCTGGGTCAAAGGGTATACACAGTTTGTTAACTTTTTGAGCATAGCTCCACATGCTCTCCAGAATGGATGGATCCGTTCACAGTTCCACCAACAATGCATCAGTGTCCCAGCCTTCCCACATCCCCTCCAACACCTGTCATTATCCTTTCTTGTCATTTTAGCTAATCTGACAGATGTATAGTGGTACCTCAGAGTTGTCTTAATTTGCATTTCTCTGATCAATAGTGATTTGGAGCACCTTTTCACATGACTATAAATAGTTTTTATTTCATCATCTGAAAATTTTCTGTTCATATCCTTTGACCATTTATCAATTGGAGAATGGCTTGAATTCTTATTGATATGAGACAATTCTCTATATATCTTAGAGATGAGACCTTTATCAGAACCCTTAAATGTAAAGATGATTTCCCAATTTGATGTTTCCCTCCTAATCTTGTCTGCATTAGTTTTGTTTGTACAGAAACTTTTTAACTTAATATAATCAAAATTATCTATCTGGTGTTCAATTAAGAGTTCCAAATCTTCTTTGGACATAAATTTATTCCATCTCCACAGGTCTGAGAGGTAAACTATCCTATGTTCCTCTAATTTGCTTACAATATCACTCTTTATATCTAGATCATGAACCTATTTAAATCTTATCTTGGTATGTGGTGTTAGGTGTGCGTCCAGCCCTAATTTCTTCCACACTAGTTTCCAATTTTCCCAGCAGTTTTTGCAGAATAGTGAGTACTTATCCCAAAAGCTGGGGTCTTTGGGTTTATCAAACACTAAATTGCTGAAGTTATTACCTAGATTGTCCTGATTTCCTATCCTATGCCACAGATTGACTGCTCTATTTCTAAGCCAGTACCAAATGGTTTTGATGACTGCTGCTTTATAATATACTTTTAGATCTGGTAGAGCAAGGCCAACTTCATCTGCCTTTTTTTTCATTAATTCCCTTGAAATTCTTGACCTTTTGTTCTTCCAAATGAACTTTGCTACAATTTTTTCTAGATCTGTAAAATAATTTCTTGGGAGTTTGATTGGTATGGTGCTAAATAAGTAAATTAGTTTGGGTAGTATTGTCATTTTTATTATATTCACTCGGCCTACCTATGAGCACTTATTGATTTTCCAATTGACTAGGTCTGATTTTATTTGTGTGGAAAGTGTTTTGTAGTTTAGTCCATATAGTTTCCGACTTTTTCTTGGCAGATAGATTCCCAAATATTTTATCCTATCATCCCTTATTTTGAATGGAATTTCTTTTTGTATCTCTTGCTGCTGAACTTTGTTGATAATATATAAACATGCTGATGATTTATGTGGATTTATTTTGAATCCTGCAACTTTGCTAAAGTTGTGAATTGTTTCTAGTAGTTTTTTAGTTGAGTCTCTAGGGTTCTCTATGTATACTATCACGTCATCTGCAAAGAGTGATAATTTGGTTTCTTCATTACATACTCTAATTCCTTTTATCTCTTTTTCTTCTTTTATTGCTAAAGCTAACATTTCTAATACAATATTAAATAGTAATGGTGACAGTGGGCAGCCTTGTTTCATTCCTGATCTTATTGGGAATGGTTCTAGTTTGTTTCCATTACATACAATGCTTGCTGATGGTTTTAAGTAGATGCTACTAATCATTTTAAAGAAAAGTCCATTTATTCCTATACTCTCTAGTGTTTTTAATAGGAATTGGTGTTGGAGTTTATCAAATGCTATTTCTGCATCTCTGGAGATAATCATATGGTTTTTGTTAGTTTGGTTATTAATATAATTGATTATGCTGATACTTTTCCTGATATTGTACCAGCCCTGCATCCCTGGTATAAATCCTACTTGGTCATGGTGTATTATCCTGGAGATAATTTTCTGTAATCTCATTGCTAAAATCTTATTTAAAATTTTTGCATCAATATTCATTAGGGAAATGGGTCTATAGTTTTCTTCTTCTATTTTTACCCTACCTGGTTTAGCTATCAGCACCATATTGGTATCATAGAAGGAATTTGGTAGTATACCTTCTGTCCCTATTTTTTCAAATAGTTTGTATAGTATTGGAATTAATTGTTCTTTGAATGTTTGGTAGAATTCACATGTAAAACCATCTGGCCTTGGAAATTTTTTTCTTAGGGAGTTGATTAATAGCTTGTTCTATTTCTTTTTCTAAAATGGGGCTATTTAAATAATTTATTTTCTCTTCTGTTAACCTGGGAAATGTACATTTTTGTAGATATTCCTCCATTTCATTTAGATTATCAAATTTATTGGAATAAATTTGGGCAAAGTAACTCCTAATTATTACTCTAATTTCCTCTTCATTGGAGGAAAGTTCTTCCTTATCATTTTTGAGACTAACAATTTGATTTTCCTCTTTCCTTTTTCTGATCAAATTAACTAAAGGCTTATTTATTTTGTTGGTTTTTTCATAAAACCAACTCTTAGTTTTATTTATTAATTCAATAGTTTTCTTATTTTCAATTTTATTAATCTCACCTTTTATTTTCAGAATTTCCAATTTGGTATTTAATTGAGGGTTTTTAATTTGCTCTTTTTCTAGTTTTTTTTAATTGTAAGCCCAATTCATTGATCTTCTCTTTCTCTATTTTATGCAAGTAAGAATCTAGAGATATAAAGTTACCCCTTATAACCGCTTAGCCGTATCCCACAAATTTTGGTATGTTGTCTCATTATTGTCATTCTCCTGGATGAAATTATCGATTGTGTCTATAATTTGCTCTTTCACCCATTCATTCTTCAGGATTAGATTATTTAATTTCCAATTTACTTTTGGTCTATTTTATCCTGGCCTTATATTACATGTGAGTTTTATTGCATCATGATCTGAAAAGGATGCATTTACTATTTCTGCTTTTCTGCATTTGATTTTGAGGTTTTTATGCCCTAACATATGATCAATTTTCATATAAGTTCCATGAACACCTGAGAAAAAAGTATACTCCCTTCTATCACCATTCAATTTCCTCCAGAGATCTATCATACCTAACTTTTATAACATTTTGTTTACCTCCCTAACTTCTTTCTTATTTATTTTGTGGTTTGATTTATCTAATTCTGAGAGAGCAAGGTTGAGATCCCCCACTAGTATAGTTTTACTGTCTATTCTCCTTGCATCTCTGTTATTTTCTCCTCTAGGAATTTGGATGTTATACCACTTGGTGCATATATGTTTAGTACTGATACTGCTTCATTTTCTATGGTACCCTTTAGTAAAATAGAGTTTCCTTCCTTATCTCTTATAATGAGATCTACTTTTGCTTTTACTAGATCTGAGATAAGAATTGCTACCCCTGCCTTTTTTTGTTCACTTGAAGCATAAAAGATTCTGCTCCAGCCCTTTACCTTCACTCTGTATGTATCTCTGTGTTTTAGATTTGTTTCTTGTTAACAACTTATTGTGGGATTCTGGCTTTTAATCCAGTTTGCTATCCGCTTCGGTTTTATGGGAGAGTTCATCCCATTCACATTCACAGTTAAAATAACTATATCTATATTTCCTGCCATCTTATTTACCCAAAGTTATATTTTTCTTTTCCCTTTCCCCTTAATCCCTTCCCTCCTTCCCAGTATTTTGTTTTTGATGACCACCTCCCTCTAACAGTCCTCCCCCCTTTAGAATCCTCCCTCTTTTTTACACCTTTCCCCTAATCCTTCTATTAGTTTATCCCTTTTTTTCCTCCTTTCCCTCCTACTTCCCTATAAAGAGGGACAAGTTTTTCTTTGAAACCAAATGTGTCTGATATACTCTTTTAGAGCCTAATCTAATGAGAGTAAGATTTATACAATACTCATCACCCTCCCTTCTTTCCCTCAATTATATTAGATTTTCTATGTCCCTTCATGAGACTTTGCCTTATTTTATATCCTTTTTTTCTTTTTACTTTATTTTACCTCCTTTCCCCCTCCTTTTTTACAGTATGATATACCTTCCACCTCTAATTTCTTTTCCATTATTATCAAAGTAAAATCAAATTATACCCCCATTCTTTAAGGATACCCATAGTAGAGATATTGTTCTCAAGAGTACTTTCCTTTTTACCTTTTTATGGTTCTCTAGAGTTCTGTGTTTGGAGGTCAAATTTTTTGTTCAGATCTGGTCTTTTCATTAAAAATAGGTGAAATTCTCCTGTATCATTGAATAACCATCGTCTTCCCTGGAAGATAATGGTCATTCTAGCTGGATAGCTTATTCTTGGCTGTAATCCAAGTTCTTTTGCAGAGGCCTGGGGGGGTAGAGCCAAGATGGCAGAGTGAAAAGGTCCTCTTCGTCCTCCTCCGATCTTCTCTCAAATCAACAATAAAATAAGCCTCTGAACTGATCTTCAAGTCAACGAATCCAGAAATATTTAGACACTGCTTGCTGATATCTCTGAAGAACTTCACATCAGGTTTGTCTAACTGGGACAGAGGGATTAACTGTGGTGTACGCTGGAAGTGAGGGTGGGACTCAGCTCACTGTGGCAGAAACTCCAAACTCCAAACTCTAAACACCTGGAGTTTATCTAAGGCATTCGGGACACTCTGCCCTGATTGGGGGCAGGTGTTGTGGCAACTTGCCTTATTTAAGGAGTAATTCGGACTTAGTCCTAGCCTCCACTAGCCCAGCACCTTAAATTAATTTGAGGAAGTGCCCCAGGGCAAAGAACTTTAGCCACCGTTTTTTCCCCTACCTTAAAGAGACATCCATGTCGTCTAAAAAAAAAATATGAAGAAGCAAAAGAGAACTCTCACCATAGACAGCTTTTATCAAGAGAAAGAAGGGATGACTCCAGATCCTGAGATTCCGTTAGACAAAATTCCTGAGGAAGTTATTAAGGACCATCACTGGTCCCTTTTTCAAAAGGCCTTTCTGGAAGATTGAATAAAGAACCTCAAAAGAGAGCTGGAGGAAAAATGGGAAAATAAACTGAAATCAGTGCAAGAAGGATACAATATCTTGCAAGAAGAATATGATGCCCTCCAAAAGAGATATGAAAAAGACCCCAATTTATTGAAAAATAAAATTTGTGAAGTGGAAAAAGAGTGCAATGAACAAAAAAATTCAATTGGCCAGTTACAAAAGGAGCTTAAAAAGGTAACTGAAGAAAACAACACTTTAAAAATAAGAATTGAACAAATGCAAGTGAATGATTCAATAAGACTTCAAGAATCAGTCAAACAAAAATAAAAAAATGACAAATTAGAAGAAAATATGAAATATCTCCTAGGAAAACAACGGGCTTGGAAAATAGATCTAGGAGAGACAAGTAACCAACAAACAAACAAACAAAAAAGAGGGCATATTGAGGGAGGGAATGGTCAGTAGCAAAACACTTTTGAGGAAGGACAATATCAAAGGAGAGAGAGTAAATGAAGGGAAATACAATTAGCAATGGTAATTGCAAAATAAAATTTTAAAGCAAGTTTCTCTGATGGAATATCATTGTTTTCTGAAAAATGTTGAACAAGATACTCTCAGGAAAAAAACAAAACAAAACAAAACAAAACAAAAACCTGGAAAAGTACTTCATGAGTAAAGTGAATAATACTGTATACAAAGTAGTAACAATATTCTTGGTTGACCAACTCTAAATGACTTTGTTATTCTCAATAGTACAATCATCAACACCTACTCTGAAGAATTTTTGATGAAAAATTCTATCTATATCCAGAGAAAGAACTAATGGAATCTGAATATAGATCAAAGTATTTTCTAGTACTTTCTCTCTCTTATTTAATTTTTCTTGAGGGTTTTTATTTTCATTAGAATGGTAGATCTATGTTTTCTTTCACAACTTGACTTTTACAGAAATGTTTTGAATAAATTCACATATGGTTTTTTAATTGTGGGTAGGGATAAAGGAGAAAACCTAGCACTCAAAAATCTTTTAAAAAATCTAAAAAGAAATTGTTCTTGAATGTAATTAGGGATGATATTAAATAAATAGTATTTTTTAAAAAAATTTTAAAAAATTAAATAAAATTAGGTCAAAATAAAAAAGGTGAAGCTTTATTCCAGGAAGCATCTTAGGATCATTGAAAACACTGCAGTTTCTCAAATACAATCTAAGCTGCTCTCTTTATCTTTAGGGGCTAAGCTATGTTATACAGATGCACAAATTCAATGAGTTAACTATTCAGTAACATCATTTGAAGATGTGACTTCTTCATCCATTTTCCCTCTGTGTTATTGTTCTGATGTTCTCTTTTGAGTGGTAATGAATATCACTTAAAGGTCCTTAAGGAAATTTAGGACTTCATCAAATCAATACAATATTCTCTGCAAGCAGAATCTTCAGAAGGATTTCTAAGGAAGCCTGGGATGTCATAAATACAGGAGTTTAATATTTATTTTTTCAAATGAAATTAAACTCTTGCTTTTCCTATCTTTCTGACCTGATAGAGTGAAATTAGGATGACAGCAACAACAATTTGAAATGATCAGAATAAAGAATAAGCTTTTTTGTGTCTTTCAGTACATTCTTGCATTGGCTGCATTGTAGACTATGAAATTAATCTATGTATTGTTGCAAACTAATCAGTTTACAAATTTTAGTTTGAAGCTTCTAACAACAATTCACTTTCAAGCTTCACAGATAAAACCATTGATCACAATTATTGATTAATTAATCTCCTATATAGAATGTTACCAGAGACAAAATGAAAAAAATACAAGTTTTTATTAACAATCACACTTGAAAGTATTAATTCTATTACAGAAACCAATGCCTATAAATCAATCATAGTTCTATTATATTAGGCTATTATTTAGAGGTTGGAAATATGAATATCAAATACACTTATCCTCAATCATTAATGAAATCCTATATTGATGAGATAACTGTCATGTAGTGTAGTATCCATAATTTTATATATATGACATTGTACAAATCACTTCAACATTCCAAACCCCAGTATCTTGGTCTCTAAAATGGGGGTAATAATTGCTGCATTACTTACTTTCCAGGGAATTATATGGACAAAATGAGTTAATAAGTTTGTAAATGAAGGAGTATTCTATAAATATTATTTCTTATTATCATTTTTGTCAGCCACTTCAGTTTGCTGCAGCTGACAATAAAGAAATATCCTGGGGCTACAGAACACATGTATCCAGCAGGAGGTAAATAAACTCTCACATGCTTAGCTAAAGCCATGTCCACTGTGTGATTAGGGTCAAGGGATCTGGCAACTTTCACATTGGAGATGCTGAGAAGGAACAAGGGCACAGGTGTGTGGCAGGTGGAGAACAGTATTCTCAATAGCTACCGACATCACTGAAGTTGGTTAGCATGGGGTTCTATTTTCCAATATGTTAGGTACTCCACTGAAGCTAGTAATCTGATCAGATGTCATTCTCAGCTTGCTTAGAAAGGTAATTTCAGGGTAGCAGATTCTATAGAAGGTGGATATGTCCTATTCTTTTCCTCCTAACAGAGTAGGGAAATTTCAAGGGAAAGGAGGGAGTGTTATAGTTTGGGTCCATCTAAAGCAATGTGATATGATGCTAAAGGCCCTCATTAGTCATAAAGGAGAAAGAATTACATTTGAATATTGGCTCAACTTTGTTCATTGTATGACCCTGAGAAATTCGCTGAAATTCTGTGTTCTTTAAAGGTTTTTTTTTTTGTTGTTGTTGTTGTTATTGTTGTTTGTTGTTGTTGTTGTTGTTTCTAAAATGTGTATAATAATTCTTATACAATGTTATTGAAAGGGAAGCACTATTTAACTTTTTATGTACTAGGCAAGAGTATGTTTTCAAATATATGTGGTGGGCAATAAAGAACCAAGAACTTGGCTTGAACAAGGTGAATGACTAGGGGCAATGGTCCCAGACAAGGCTGATTACTCTACTGTCTGAAAATATAGTTGAATTTTTTTTAATTCTGCAATCACAAAGGAACCTAACTAAGGAAGAAGGTAGCACCCTCTTAATGAATATTACTTATATATTTACACTGGGTTTTGAAGTTCAAAAGCATATTCCTTATAGCAAACCAGTGTTGTAGATTGTTGTTTAGTCCTTTCAGTCATGAATGGTTCTTTGAGATCCCATCTTGACAAAAATACTGGAGTAACTTGCTATTTCCTAAATGATTTGACCCATGGAGGTCCCCAGACAAATTTTGAGAACTATAATCAAATCCAGAATTATAGGTGCAATCCACTGTGCCTTGCATTTTCTTCTTTCTAGGATTTCATTACAGCATTACTGTAAAATATTTCTTCCACCATATCCAAGGTTAGATTAATTGCTTAAATCCTACTTCTATGAATAATTTCCTAATCCTTCTACATAAAAGTGATTACTCCTCTAATTTCACAAGAGTTTTTATTTTTGCTATGTCCCTAGATAGTCTCATTTATATTATAAACCACACCAGATCAAAACATTCTTTTTTTTTTTTTTTTTTTTTTTGCTTTTTGCTGAGGCAATTGAGGTTAAGTGACTTGCCCAGGGTCACACAGCTAGGGAATGTTATGTTTCTGAGACCAGATTTGAACTCAGGTCTTCCTGACTTCAGGGCTGGTGCTCTATCCACTGCGCCACCTAGCTGCCCCAGATCAAAACATTCTTGAGTTTAGTAACCCTATCATACTTTTCTTCAAATCTTCTCTAATACCCAGGATAATGATTTGTATTCATTATGTGACTGATGTCAATTTTCATTTCCCTATGGATTAGGCTTCTGACATTCTAGACTTCAACACCATACCTCATTGAACATCTTATCCTAGAACTTTCTTCAATACCTGGGCTGTCCTCAGCCTGGATTATCATTCTGCTATGCTCACTCCCTTCTCTCATAAATGGGTTTGGAAAGATAAACAAAAGCCAAACTTCATTCCTTTTTGGCTCTAATGATATCTTCAAGATGCTGACATAACATCTTCACACAGGTATCTTCAATCCCCACTTTTCAGCTGTCTATTGTCTTAACCTGCCCCTACTTAAGGACAGAAACTGTTTCTTTTTTCTTATATTTCTTCTCTATAAGTTAGCACAGTATTTAATGTATAATGAAACTTATAGCTTTTTTTTCAGACTCATTTACTTTTTAAACATTTGCTATGGAAAGAAACAAGGTATGAAAGATCTAAGTTACAAGTATATGCTTTGTGGGTAAAAATGACAGATCCTATTAATCAAGGTGTGGGTTGGTTGGTTGGTTGATATTCCTTCTTGAAGAGAACCAAAATGACATCACAGTGTTAGGGGAAAGTTTCAATATGTTCAACTGTGGCTGAGCAAACCAATACAAACCCAGAAAGCTTTATTTCAGATTGAGAAGAAACAGTCCATATGAATATTTGTTTCATTTGAGCTATTGTAATTCTGCTTTGCTCAAAGAGTACAGTATCTTCCTTGATGCAGGCACACCATGCTGAAAAGTCTCGTGTTAATCTCTCTTATGTCTTACAATGAATCCCAAAGTTCTTCAGAGAGATCTTGAAAGTGTCCTTATATTGCTTCATCTGACCTCCATGTGAGTGCTGGGCATGAATGAATTGTCCATAAAACAGTGTTTTAGGCAGATATACATTTGGCATTTAAACAAGGTAGACAACCCATCAGAATTGGGTATTCTGCAATAGAGTTGAAATGTTTGACAATTCAGCTCAAGGAAGGACCTCAGTGTCTAGTACCATATCTTGCCTGGTGATCTTCCTAAGAAAATTCAAATGGAAGCAATTCAATTTCATGGCATGGCACTAGTATACTTTGTAGGTTCCATAGGCAAAAATTATGAGGTTCACACAACAGCTCTGTAGACCTTTAGTTTGTTAGGCAGTCAAATAATTCTTTTCTTCCACACTTTCCTTTGGAGTCTTCC
Source organism: Myrmecobius fasciatus (assembly GCA_023553655.1). NCBI lineage: Eukaryota > Metazoa > Chordata > Mammalia > Dasyuromorphia > Myrmecobiidae > Myrmecobius > Myrmecobius fasciatus. Next base: position 49,994 of record JAJPUD010008186.1, on the reverse strand, counting down.
AAACACTTTGGCAATTGCTTTGGCAATACATACATCAACCTCATCACATGTGTAGACATTCCTGGAAAGTATACCATCTAAAAAGGATGAGAAGAAAAATAAAGAGAAGAAACAGGATGAAAGTAAATACATAATTAATCATCACAACTTTGAATGTGATTTGAATGAATTGATAATAGAATGGATTAAAAATAAGAATCCAACTATATGTTGTTTACAAAAAATATACTTATAAAGGAGAGAGATACGTAGAATTAAAATAAAGAGTTGGAGTAGAATTTATTATGCTTTAACTAAAGTTATTATAAAAGAAATAGCAATCACTATATCTCAAAGTTTAAACTTAACTAAATTTAATTAAAACAGATAAACAAGGAAATTATACTATAATTAAAAATGCCGTGGAAAAATGAAGTAATATTAAAGCTAAGCCTATATGCACAAAATCCTATTGCACCTAAATTTTTTTTTAAAGGAAAACCTAAATGAATTACAACTGGAAATACTAATATTGCAATGTGGAGTGGGGGGAAGGGACTTTAATCATCCCTTCTCAGAACTAGATAATTTTTACCAAATAATAATAAAGGAGGTAAAGAGGAGGGAGATAAAGAGAGAGAGAGAGAACGAGAGAGACAGAGATAGAGACAGAGACAAAGACAGAGACAGGCAGAAACAGAGAAATAGAGACAGAATTTAATGGAAATAGAAACAAATATGTCTTTTCTGTCATCAGCAGTACTTGAAAACTTTTTGAAAAAATGAATATATTAGGTCATAAAACCTTTTAAATCTGGAGAACAAATTTATAGATAGTTTATCAGATAAAAGGATTACATTTGTTATGGTTGTTGTTTGTCTTTCCTTCTTGAAGAGGACTATGACATGAGGGAAGTGATGCCATGACATGCAACTGAATTGTATTTACATGAGGGAGGGCTGTGCAAGGTCACCTGCCTCATTTTCCCCTCCAGAGCCAGCTTCATCCAGTGGCAAGATATGGATCAAGATGAGTGGAGATGGTCCTGGATGAAATGGGAGACCTTGTCCTTTTTAAGCTAAGGTCTTCAACAAGTCTCAATTTGACTGAGGCAGCTTACATTCAGTGATTAAGACAAAATAGCAAAACAAAAAATCTCTTATTTCACTTAGTTCAAAAAATCTAAACAAATAAACAAATGAATGAATGAATGAATCTGGGAGGGGAAAACCCTTAGGATTTCTGGCCACAGCAGAAATGACTGTTATTAACATTCAATGTCAGTGTCTTCAATGTCTAACCAAAATTTGTGGTATTTGAAAAAACTTGTTTTCATCCATTCATTAAGTCAGAAGAAGTCTTTGCAAGGTTAGAGTAGACAGCCCCCTAAATCACTTATAGGTTTAAGGCCCACCAATTACCTTCAACCTGAATTAGACCTCTCCTGAAAAGGTTTCCTAGGATGTGCCTGCTACGTATGCTACAGCTTCTTAAAGCCACAGGTGAGAGAAAGGTGAATCAGGTGGACACCAAAGGTAGAAAACATCCTTGAAAAAGGCCTAGCAAAGCTCACTCCAAAAATGCTCATCAAGTACTGACAGAACTAGGATTAAAACCTAAGTTTTTTGTCTCTCATTCAGGTTGTACATTTACTTTTAGTAATGGATAAGAAAACATTGATTGTGTAAGCATTGTAGGAAGAGGTGATAAATTTCTCCATTGAATAAAGCATCATTGTAGAATTGAAAGAGAATTAGAAATTTTAGTTTTAATAACATAATATTTAGTATAATATTTACTATTAATTGCTAATATTTATTATAACAAATACTAAATCAAAACAAACAGACAAACTTTGGAATACAGATTGCATCTATCAATGAGCATATTTCTTCATAAGTTCAGATAGTATTCATTACTTGCTCCTTCTCTGGCCCTCATTATATCAACATTTTAAGGTTGGAAGTGATGTCAGAAACCATCTAATCCCAGTAGTGTGTAATTGAGAATTCCTTATACAAATGCTAGCCTTTTCTCACATTCTACTGAGCCACTTGAGAGCAAGGTACTCTTACTCCTAGTCATTAGCACAGGGCTTAACATATATGAGCTACTAAATGAATGTTCATTAACTAAATGATTTACTTTAGAGATCAAATGTTATGGTACAGTGAGTATATAGATATATTTTTCTATTAGAATTATCCAGTAATATTAAAAAAATTAGAACATGATATAAACTTATTCATTAAAGTTGAAGCAAACTTAATGTGCATGTACTATAATTACCATTTTTAGAATGTAAGTTAAAATTTAAAAAGTACATAATAAGTTAGATTGTAGTATATTGATACCTAGATTGTAGTATACTGCAGTCTTTAATATGGAAAGGGAATATTTAATTTGAAAGTTATAATAACATAATGGTCTGATTAATGCAAGCTTTTAACAATGATTAAGTTAATAATTTTGAGGACCTTCCCAGTCTGTGATACATGTATGCCTATTTATATATAAGGAAAGAGAGAGAGGAGAATTACATCTAATCAAAAGACAAAATCTCTTTTTACTGTTTTTAAAATTAATGTTTTGCATCTATGAAAGATCAAAAGGATCTTATGGTAGGTAGGCTTCCTCATCATTTATAGTGTCTCTTATGCAAGTAATTGCAATGAGTTATAGACTTGAGAAACAGGGAATTAAATCTTGACAGGGAGTCTTAGCTTTAGCAAATTTACACACACGCGTACACACACACACACACACATATGGATCAGAGTGTGTTTATTTTTGTATTTCCAGAGCATTGCTTTATTTTGTTATTCCACACCACAGACACATTAAGAAATATTTTTTCATCCAATCTTGTAGGGCAAGTAACCTAACCAAGTTTAATTGTTAACTACGAAACAAGCAACGGTTGTTTGCATGTTTATATTGTATTTTAAAAACACATTTTCATATAATGCACTTTATTAAACTCAGTGAATTTTCCTCTTTCCCCCTTAACAAATTCAAAAGTTTGAGGCATCATTATCATTGATTACAACTTCAGCATTCATTTGTAAATACTTAAGTGGGGATTCTGCATAAAGAAATATAATTTAATTCAACATAAAATTCAGTATTTTGTACCAGAGAGATTGTTTGAAGTAGAGTAAAAAAACTGGATTTCAATACTGTCTTACTTATTTACTGCTTGAATGACTCTGAGGTGCAGGGAAGTTAAGTGTTTTGTCTGTAGTCTGAAATAAAGTAGGCTGCAAAGCAGAGATTTAAATCCATATACTCAGACTTCAGATATATGTCTTTTGCCATTTTCTATTCTTTCTTCTCTTGTTAATGAAAGCATTATACCAAGTGTATTGAAGAAATAACAACTAGACATTAGAACTTTGCAACATTAGCATTTTTTTTCCTATTTGGTCCTTAAGTATGAAGCATATGAATTAATTTTCAAAAATAATTATATTCCATTTTTTCATCTGTTAATTTTGTATTAGATTTTTGAAACAGTTGGCCATTGCAGTCTCCTCCAAGAAACACTGTATGGGCATTTACTTCTCTACAGATCATCATTGTTGATTTCATTTAGCTTCTCTGACTGTGATTGCTTACAGCTGGCCTCCATTTGCAGCAACATTTTTATATTGTGTACAAGATTAGAGCAAACAAACTACTCTGACTACAGTATTCTCCAATTACATTAATTTCATCCACTGATGTCTTTATTTCCTTCCTTTCCAATTTAGCTGTGTAATGTGAAAATTGGCCCTATTTTCGAGCCTATTAAGATGTTGTTAATCCTCTCTTTCTTCTCACACAGTGTTAGTTGTAGAAGAGAACTTCACAAACCTTTAAAAATGGAAGAGGATGATATTTTATTTTTTGCAGATAAGTCCTAAAATGAATCCTATTGGCTCGATAATAACATTTTCATTTGAGTGATTCTAATCCTTCCCTGTAGGAAACATGCAACATTCTCTGAGTACCATGCATACCAATTGTGATATCTATGCATATATAGATATAGATATAGATATAGATATATTTTTTTCCTTTTTCCAAACATCTCTAAACTAGGTTATACTCAATCAAGGCAATAAGAAGAGAAATAGAATGCAGAAAGGAATTTTTTTAACAAAGTAGTTAATATAAATTGCATCTGAGAACATTTAATCATTTAGCCAGTTCAATAAAGTTTATACTGTGATGCTTGCATACTTCCAGTATAAAACTTCCTACATTTCCATCAGTATCATAATCCCTACATTTAGACAAACCATGATTATTCTATGAAATTGAATCTAACAAGCATTTATGAAATGGCTAAAACTGATATTAGAAGAGGACATAGATGAGAGTTGTACAGGATAAGCAATTATAAAAGGGTTTGTGTTTGACCATATCATTGAAGAAAACTCTTGAATCAGTAAGATCATAGGTTCCTTTAAGCAGTTGAGTTCTATGCTAACTTGACAGACAGTTTCTAAGGTTTCTGTGACTGAAAAACCCATCTCTCAATATTAACATGTATGGTCATCATCCATTCCGAATTTAATTAAGTTGGTTTTAAGATGATATATGATTATTCAGTCAATTAATAAGCATGTCTTAATTGTTTACTGTATGTCAATCACTGCACTGTCTTCATTAGGGATACTGAAAAAGGAAAAAAAAAATCAAACAACTTTCTCTTTGCCCTCAAGGGGATCATATTATAAGAGGAGAAAATAATATACAAATAAGTATATGAATAAGATATACACAGAACAAATGTGTGTGTGGGTGATCTGAAAGAGAAGGCAGTAGGAGAAGGGAAAGATGTAAGTTCCTGCAGAAGATATGATTTGAAATGAGTCTTGAGGGTTGTCAGGAGAGCCAGAAGATGAAGATGAGGAGGGAAAACTTTGGGCCAGGTGAATGAATGAGAAAGCATTTATTAAATGCTCACTTTATGCCAAGCACTGTAGTAAGCAAAGATGATAAAAAAAAAAAAAAGCAACAGCAGAACAAACGACAACAAAAAACAATGCAGCCCTTTCATTTTTCTAGGACCTTACATTCGACTATAGGAATATTTTCAGGGAAGAGTATATTGGATAGGGAAGTAACAGGGATGGTGAAAAGAGTTATGGAACAGTTGGATGGACATTTTCTTTTTAGGAAAGTCTGATTTGAATAGTATTTCAAAAGAAGTGGGTAAAAGTGGGCAGAGAGAAGAAATATATATATTCATTTCACAGCATGAAGTAGCCAGGAATTAACAGTGGTACTGAACCATCCAGTTATTACAAATACTCATCCATCATAAACCAAGGAATTGGAGGACTGAGTTGGGATGAATCATTAGAGCACATATCATTGAAGACTTTCCAAGTTGGTAGGACATTCCAGAGTTTGTGACTCATTGGTATTGCCTTCAAGAAGCAGCAAAGTTTCTCAATAGAAAGAGTCTGGGCCTGAATTTGAAGATTGTTCCAAGAACAGTAAATGGAAAGAGACAGAGAGAAGGAGTATGTACCCAGTGGTGTAGCATGAAGGTGGCCAGGAATTAGCAGTGTAATGGGAAGTCGGTTATTACAAATACTCACCCATCTTAAAACCATTTGCTATTGGGAGTATACCAAGAGTGAAAGCAAGGTAGGGAATAAAACCAGAGGCAAACTTGAAGCAGTTCTATAGAATGAGGTTGTTCTGTGTTATTGAATATTTCATTACATACATTAACTAGAAATTACAAAGTAATTAAGGAAGTGAACATTCAGATGTGAAAAGCATTGTTTTGCTTTGCAACAGGTTTCATTGTGATTTGTTTTGCTTTATAATCAGAATTTTCCTCTTCCTTTAAAGTTTTGGTTTATAATTCTTTGTTTCCTTGATAATAAAGTATAAGCAAAGAAATCAAAACTTAGGATAAGAGTTATTTCTAATTAAATTTCAATCAGAATGCAAAAAAAGGGTCTGAAAACATATGTGTGGGAAAAGATAATTTAATTTATAAAATATGATTTGTCCCAAATTTCAGAAGCCAACCTCTAGAATGAAAGCAAGATGTACTTGTCAAACTTTTGACCTGAGACAAAAGACTTGATCAGCATTCAACTAGTCAGACCTTACCACTATGATATCTAATGACATTGTTCTTACCTCACAGTGGGCTGATTGTCTTGAATACAGTGCCTAAGAACATCTCAGAAGGTTTAGAAATCAAATCAAATTTATTTAGGTGAATCATGGTACAAAGCATTTTTCCAGGACTGGCCATCATAGAGATCTAAGATATTCCATTGAAATCAGCAAATTACCCCTCCCCCAAGCTCTGAAAATTTGGTATCACTTGCATTCACCAGGTGTGCTTGATGGTAGAACTGTTTAAAATTCGAAGGAGGCTCATCAGTGTTAGAAGTGGGGAAACAAAATTCAATCATGAAGCCCTTTCTCTTGCTGGAATAGAATATTACATAAATATGAGTTCCCTCTCCCAACAACAAAAAAATTCAGACAGACACACACACACACACAGAGTGAGATAGGCAGAGAGAAACAGACACAGAGAGACAGAGAAAGACAGACATAGAGAGATAGAGAGGTTGGAGGATACAGGGAGAGATAGCAGAGGGAAGGAAGAAAGAAGAGGGAGAGAAACAAAGAGATATGGAGAAAGAAATGAAGGGAGATAAAGACAGAAAGACAGAAATAGAATGAATCTGCTTCTGCAAGATACAACCTGCCTCCTTCACATCAGCCCAGCAAATCATTTCTGCTCATTTCAAAACTTGTAAGAGGGGGAAAAAGTGTTGCAAAGTTGCAAAACTGGGTTTATATCCCCAACACACATCCCATAAATTAAACTACAAAGTAATTGGAAAGAAGATTGCACCTTACTTATCTCTTGATTCTTATCAGAATTAGGAATTTTTTTCCTTTTAAAATTCATCTTTATGCAAATAGACCTCAATGGAGAGGCTAATTAATTGAAAAGTGTAAAGTGATGGATGACAAAGGTAGTAAAAGAGGAGTCAGAAAAGGTGAGCAAACCCATTCTATTCCTCCCCTGGGAAAAGGTGTGTCAAAAAATCTCAGAGGCCCATCCATCTACAGAATAGAAATAAGACAAATAGGGACATTTTATTACTATTATCATGATAAAGCAATCTGGATTAATTATTTGCCGTCAAAACACCAGCACTCTGGTCTTTAAGGCATTTTGTTTTTCCTTTCCTCCCCCCACCCATGTCACTTTTTTTTGAGGCAATCAAGTTTAAAGAACTTGTCTAGAGTCTAGTGCTTACTTTGTAAGTGTTAAGTATCTGAGGCGGCATTTGAACTCTGGTCCTCCTGATTCCAGGGCCAGTGCACTATTCACTGTCCCAGCTTACTGCCCTAAAAATTGAATTATCAAGAAGCGGAATCTCTCCAAAGAACTTCTTAGTCTCCTGCTTCCCTCTCTTGTAGGTCTAGGAATCAATAACCGAACTGGGCTGGGGTAACTCAGTTGGAACTGGAGTTGTGTCAGATAACCTCAGGCAGTTTAAGCCTTAATCAGACCATCACTTATCAGGTGGCATTAAGCAAGTCACTGATATGCAAACCCCACTCTGTCTCCACAGTTGAAGAATGGGAATACAATCTAGCTCACTGGGATGTTTCACTGGTAAACTGATGATTTCAAAACACAGTATTAACTGCATAACTGTTAATTGCACTGAAGAACTTGTTGTATATATAGTTTTACCTGCATCTTGACAAGGGGAAATCAGTGATGGCTTCACATGTTACTGTTTCACTAGCCCTCTGGGAACTATGTTGGAGGTGCTAACTTGATTGCTGGAGGTGTAATATGGACACACTAACCTGGTTTGGAAAGTGATTTCACTGCTGCTCACATGGCTAGTGATTTCAGGATGACTCAAAACACTTTTTACATGTCACTTGTGGCTATAAAGGTCTAATGCTAAAGTGCAGTAAATGTGTCTACTGCAAGGGAGGAGGCATGATAGAGTTCCCCAAGTACAGAACTGGGAGTCATGAGTCCGATTTTATTTCCTACTCCATGGCTAACTTCTGACCTAGGGCATGTATGACCAAATTATTTCACCTTTAGATTCCAGATGTGATAGCTACATAACTTGCAGTGCTGGATGACCATTGATGGTTATATGGTACTTTATCAAGTTTATCAACTGGTTTGTTATTCTCATGGGAAAGTGCAGTTTAGTGCTATCACTGAGTAATTGTCAGTGTACATAAAGATATTTTTAAATAGGGAATATTTTTGATGCAAGAGAGGAGAATATTTAAAATAAAATTTCAAAGAGATTTGCTTGGATCACTTAGGGAAAGAACAGTGACAATGAGGCTTAAGAAAAATAGAAAATGTGACATGTTTTAAAAAATATACCCAACAATTCATTTATCATAGAGCATCCCATGATGAGAATGTTCAAACTTGTCAGGGCAGAAGTAAACTTGCTTTTCTGGGAGAAAGTTAAAAATAACAGGGGCAAAATGCAATCCACCAAAAATCATTATAAATGTATACATTTCAAATTAGAGAAGTTGAATATATAATTGTTCAATAGAAATCTGAATTTTCAGAGTGAGTACCAGAACAGTACTTCATTCATTGAGAGCGTGTCTAAGGGCAATATAATTTTAGCTAACTGGTTAATTGATAGTGTGCTGGGCTTGCAATCAAGAAAACAAGTCACAAAATACAGAACCCATTACTATTAAAAACACAAAAGAGAGCCAGTTTCAATGATCTTATGATGAAGAGAGCCATTTGCACTCAGAGAGGACTGAGGGAATTGAGTGTGGACCACAACATAGTATTTTCAATTTTTTGTTGTTGTTTTCATGCACTTTGTTTTCTTTCTCAATTTTTTTCCCTTTTTGATCTGATGTTTCTTGTGCAATTGTGCATGACAATTGTGGAAATATGTATAGAAGAACTGCACATGTTTAACATATATTGAATTACTTGCCATCTAGGGGACAGGGTGAGGAAAAGGGAGGGAAAAATTTGTAACACAAGGTTTTGCAAGGATGAATGTTGAAAATTATCTATGCATATGTTTTGAAAATAAAAAGCTTTAATAAAAACAATATAAAAGAAAAAAAAAAGTCAAATACATTCTCAGACACTAACTTTCACCATGGACAAGTAACTTAACCTAAATCTGCCTCAGTTTCCCAACTGTAAATGGGGATAATAGCAATGCCTACCTCACAGGTTTCTTGTGTGGATCTAACTTGTATCTCCATTACTTCTAGCATGGTGCCTAGTACAGTGTAGGTAGTAATTAAATGTTGTTATTGTTCAGTTGTTTTCATTTGTGTCCACCTCTCCAAGACTCTATTTGGAATTTTCTTGGCAAAGGTACTTGAATGGTTTTCAATTTCTTTCTCTAGTTCATTTTACAAATGAGGAAGCTAAGGCAGACAGGTACAAGTGACTTGCCCAGGATCACACAGCTAGTAAGTATGTAAAGCCAGATTTGAACTCAGGAAGATGAGTTTTCTGACATCAGGCAAGGCAATCTACTCACTGTGCCACCTAGCTGCCAAGTCATTAAAGCTTTTTAATTAATTAAATCTTAGTCTGAGAGTTCTTTAAGGGTTTTGAAAGATTATTTTAAAGTTTTGTGTTCATAAACAAGTTTGTATTAGAGACAACACTTAAATCTCAGCCTTTATGGTCTTCCAAGGTCAATTCTTTAATTAACTCTGTGATGATGCCATACTTTCCTAGACCCATGTCATAAAACATGAACTTTACCTGATTAATTGTTTCCTCTATATGAAAAGTGAGTTCTTAATATGTAATATAAAAGTTATACCTAGGTTAACTAGTATGAAAAAATATGAATAATTATCAAAATTTTCAAAAATAGCTTTTAACAACCATCGCCAGGAAATGCAACAGAAACTACATCAGTTTGATATCCACAGCTCATTAATACCCTCAATTGCCTTTGCTACTCTGGAGAGCTAGAGGGTGGATTAAAAACCTTTTCCTTGAATCTTCCATTTAAAGAGAACTTGGATTCAAAAAACTCTACATTTCCCAACAGACAGCACTATCTTATCTTGCCTCTTTGTTGAATATCTTCCCTTGATTCTTTTTTTAAAGGCTTTTTGTATGTTACTTTCCCCCATTAGATTGTAAACTCCTTGAAGGTTTGAATTATCTTTCTTTTTCTTTCTTTTTTTTCTTTTTTTTTTCTTATTTGTATTTCCAGCATTTAGCACAATACCTGGCACATAATAGGACCTTAATAAATATCTCTTGTATTGCCACAGCAATTCAATTCAATTTATAAACATTTTTAAAGCATCTATTATACCACTATGTGACAAGCACTGTGCTAAGCGCTGGGAATACACAAGAGCAAATGATAGTTCTTGTCTGCAAGAAGCTTTCAATCTATACAGCATGAAAACGAATTCATATTTAAAACAAACTATGTAAAGAATAAATAGGGCAAAGGAAAGGCATTAGAATAAAGAGGCATTGAGGAAAGCTTCTTGTGGAAAGTGAGGTTTTAGTTGAGAATTAAAGGATAGGTCATTAGTTGGAGCAAAAGAGAGAGAGCATTCCAGGTATGGGAAACAGCCTGGGAAAATGCCCAGAGCTAAGAGATAGAATGTCTCTTGTTCATGGAACTTTGAGCTTTCATTTCATGTCTAGCAAATGTATTCTGAGGGAAGCAAAAAGGAATAAACATTTATATAATATCTACTAAGTACCAGGCACTGTCCTAAGTATTTTACAAATATTATCTTATTAGCTCCTCAAATCTCTGAGAGGTAGGTGCTGTCATTATCTGAATTTTACAGTTGATGGAATTAGGCAAACAGAAGTTAAATGAATTGCTCAGGGTCACACAGCTAGTAATTGCCCAAGCCTGCAATTAAGCTTGTCTTTCTGACTCCAAGTGGAGTGTTCCATTTAACTTGCCATTTGACTGACTAGGGAAATTCAGTGTTGGAAGAATAGTGGAAAGACACATATTAATGTACTATTTGTGAATTTGTAAATTAGTACTGCCATTCTTAGAAAAAAAAATAATTATAATAAGTAATAACTAAAGTATTGATTAAGTTTTTAACCCTAAAATTCCACTTCTAATTATATGTAGTTTAAAAAAGTCAATGATAGAAATAAAGGTATCATGTTCACCAAAATATTTATAAATACACATTTTATAGTAGCATAGAAGTAAGGAGGGGAAAGTAGATACCTCTTAATTGAAGCAAAATGGCTAAGTAAATTGTGGTACATGAATGGGAAGAGATGGCACTTTGCTAGGAAGGAGGAAAATGATTGAAAAATCCAGAGAAACATGGTAAAATTTAAATTAATTTATAAAAAATAAAGTTTAGCAATGAAAATAATATATAGTGACCACAAAAATGTATATTGAAAGAATAACAACAAAACCAAATACTGGGTTATTATAATCACCAAACTTAACTTTGAAAAAAATCTATAAAAATTTATCTCCATTCCCTTCATTTGATAGGTAGTCTACTTTGACTATTAGCCTGAATTTATGAATTTATGGACTTTTTCTGAAATTCTAAAAATTCATTTTTCTTTCCATTTTATTCCTTTTTATAAAGAGTCATTTACTGAGTGGAGAAGGTAATATTGAATATAGAATGAAGTGAAGATAATTTGAAAACAAACTACATCAATAAAATGTGAAAAGAAAAATAAAGTGAGTTTATTATTATAGTCAATTGTCTCTTCTGGCTTTAGCCACCGTCTTCACAGGTCACCAAGACAAGCTACAAAGAAAGCATAACATATTACTTTGTGTCCTTCATGGTCTGCTGACTGACCAGTATAGTATCTAGCAAATGCCTAACACAAAGTCAGGGAATGAGGGAAAGAAGAAAGTCTAGACAATGTTCAAGGTGACTTGAAGGACTTACCCTGTGTGTGTGTGTGTGTGTGTGTGTGTGTGTGTGTGTGTTTAAAATAGTTCTATGTCTCTTTCTAAAAGTGTAAATAATAAGATACCTAACGAACTCCCATCACTGGCTAAGATTTCTAAGTGATGGCAAATGTTTCAAAATCTACAAACCTATTTTTCTTTTCTCTTTCCCTCTATCTAGGAAAAAAAAAATGTAAGAATTAAATTACCCATGATAGACAAATTTGTGGGAGCCTAAACTACAAGATATTCAGTCATGTAGTGACTAACGCGTAAAAACAAAAATTAATTCAGGGTTTAAACTTTCAAAGAGAGAAAAAGGAAGAAATAGATATATCCCAGATGACATCCCCAGTTGTAATCCCCATTGTGGGTTAGAGAGAATCAGCCATATCCTTCTATGTAACTAGCTCACTTTCAAGTTAGGGGCAATATGGTGACCTCTGGTCCACATTATACCTTAAGTTTATAGAGCTTATATCAGGCATAAAGATATTCATAGAATTTAAAAAGATTCAGAGTCCTCCTCAGTTGACTTTTTTTTTTTTTTAACCATTCATGCAAAGATTTGGTTCTCTACTCTAAATTACATTTTGTCTATTTCTAGCTTATCTCTTAATTGTATTTGGAGCAAAATAAAGTAAAACAAACAAGGAACATATACTATAGTGCCTATTATTAGACAGACCTAGAGGGTTGAAATTGAGGAAAGAATAGATCTTTTTAGCTCTCTCTTCAGTCCTTCAAGTCATAAGTACAATTGGTAGATGCAAACTAAATTCTGTATTTTGGGTTATCAACAGAAACCTGATGGCCAGCCTTGATCTCTTTCTTCTCTCCCATGGTTCAGTTCTCCCTTCTGTTTTACCATTTTCTGTTTCTCTATTTCACTGATTCTTTCTGGTTTGGATCATTAAATTCCTAGTGGGTTGGGGATGCTATTTCTCTGCTCCATACTCTCAGTATGTTTGCTCTGTGTGTGTGTGTGTGTGTGTGTGTATGTGTATGTGTGTGTGTGTGTGTGTTTCTCAAACTCAAATATCTATTCCAGCTACAAGTTTGCAGAAGTCCCAGACACTCATGTCAGTGAGTAAGCTTATCTACAGATCCCAATTCTCATATAAAGATGGTATTAATGCTTTAGAGTTCTATTACTATACCTCTGATTTCATCTGAATATTTCCTTCTTTAAAAATCAGCTAAAATAATTTGCAAAATGAACAATACCATTGACTTCACCCTACCTTGAAGAAAAATGATCCAGATCTGAAGATGTCACGAGTCCCTCAGCTATCAAGTTTAAGGACTTCATTTATAGATAAATTAAATGACATGCCCAGAGTCAAACCTCTAATTAGTGGCAACTAGAATTAGAAACCAAGTTTCCTGACTTGTGACCTGTCTAGTTTTTTTGCTGAATGCAAAAGCCAAAGAGCTCTTTTCTTTAATCTATGACAGGATTCAAAGATCCTAAAAATGTAAAGAATATCTTGTAAACTTTTTAAAATACAAATGAAAATAATGCAGAATTAGAAAACATTGGCCTTACCCCAAATGCAATTTGTTTCAGTTGAAAACAAGAACATAGAAAATTTAGTAATATTTGTCCTGAATTGCTCCAGGGTGATTAAATCCTTTTGAAAAAATAAAATGAAAGATGACAGTATGGTACAGTCTAAAGAAATGTTGAGTCAGAAGATCCAATTTCAAATCCTAGTTCTTCGACCTGCCTGACCTTGGATAAACTACTTAATCTCTTCAGGCCTCAGTTTCTTCATCTGTAAAAGCCAGGGCCTGTTAAACTAGATGGGTCTTCCCGCTATAAATTTGTGATCTTAGATTTGAATGGGAGAAGTTTTAAATTGGAAATGAAGTTTGTTTGACTTTTCCAAGAATGTTTCCTTAGAATGAAAGCAGGTTTGGTTTTTGCAGTGACACAGAAAATTCCCATCATTTTCACTTTGTTCCAAAATTATATTAATGGAGCATTTTGTCATGGGAATAAATTAAAATGGGGCATGAGGCATTCAGAACACGGTGGTATTTCCCTGCCATGTGATTTACAGCAAAACAATGTCATTTAGATTCTATCACTGGCTGCTTTGTGCAGACACACAGGAATCACCTGAAACTCATGTGGAGCATTTGCTTAAAGGCTTGAGTTCGTTTATTAGGAAGCATGTGATTTTTATAAGATTGCATTTAGGAATTCTCAGAAGAAGATTATGAAAGGATCATTTATATTTAGACCTGAAAGAGCTATTGCTTAAAGTTCTGTAGATGACCTCATATTGTATTTATGTCCTGGAGTTTTCCAATTGAATCTCAAGTTGATGGTGATGAAAAGAAAGAGGAATGTTTTCCCTGGTGATTAGCAAGAAGACTGGGAGGCAGCACTTCTGAATATTTACAGCATTTACTTCCTGACCTGTAGAAAATTATGTCGGATACTTTAGCTCTTAGATTCTTGAAACTTCTGTTGCAAAGGATAAAAGGAGTCCTTGACTTCAGGTCTCTGTGATCAAGCCTTTTTACCTGTGACATATATAGCTATAAGAAATCTGAAGCAAATATAGGAAATATGAGCAAACTTGAACTTTAGAAGTTTTTATATATATAAGGCATATATAAATATATGTGTGTGTGTATACACATATAAGGTATAAGGTACAAAAGATCAACCTATAGTCACTATACTTAGTGGGAAATAGATGCAACTAGGACTGAATGTGTAAGATATGATTTAAAGTCTCAAGGATGGCTTGACTCTAATAAGGGCATTAAAAATAATTAGAAACAATGCCCAAAATTATGATGGTAATTTTACTGTTTCAGGCCTTTGACTGTTTTATTAAAAGCATTTCTTTAGAACAAAAAAAGAATAAGAAACATGCAAAAAAAACCCCTGTTTGTTAGGGTAGAATTTAAGTAACATCTAAATAAAAATATAGGATAACAAAATTGTCATTGAATTATGAATATTATTATCCAACATGAAAATTGACTAGTATAAATAATAGCAGATTAATATTAGAAATAACAATATAAACAACCTATTTGTGCCTCTACTCTAACCCCCACCCCTGTCTTCTCACAAGGGAAGTAGAAAAGAAAAGCATTTACTTAGCTTCACTATCCAACAAGTTTCAAGCTGCTTGTACCTCTGGTACTGTGAATATTTCATGCTTTTAGCTATGCCTCTCTAAAGGAAAGAAAACCACCCACTGGGGTATAAGTCATTGTTAGTCCCTCTTCTCATAGCTTCTGCCCTCCCCTACTGGAAAAAAAAAAGGGGAGGGGGGGAAAAATACCATTATCTCCTCCCAGAATCCCATCCTTAACACACACACATACACATACATACACTACTTACTACCTAAGGATAGCAAGGAGATATACAGTATGAAACCAGAGAACCCTGAAGAGGTGTGTGCATGTCTGGGAAGGGATGAGGAAGAGGAGTTGTGGATGGAAAAGAAAAGGAGAAAAAGGGAGAGATTCTAAAGCCAGAACACCACGTATTCTGGAGATAAAGCCACTAGGAAATCTCACAAGTACGGCATTTAGCCAACTGCCATATGCCCTGACAAAGATACCAACAGCAGCAGTGAGCCCAGGGAGCTGTTTTATCATTAGCCCCTCACCCAGCAGTGGTAGAAACTCATTTAGCCCCATGCTGGACTTTCATTAGGACAGACTTGCATCAGATGGTCCCTGTGTTTTGGCTCTGGAGCTGTGTGGCCCTTTATTGAGGGATGCAGCCATATCTCACCCCAGCAGGGAATCCCAGATTGGAGCTCTTCTCACTGACAGATGCCAAGACAGCAATAGTAGCAGCAGCAGAGAAGGAGGTCTAATTCAAGGCTATCTTTTATGTTGGCATTCTGTGGCACTAAACCTTTTCTTTTCCTTCCTTTTTTTAAAGAACAAAAATCAATCGCTTCAGCTTCTTTAAAAAAACAAAACAAAACAAAACAAAACTTTCTTCTGCTGTAAATATGATTTTTTTTTTCCCAAGAAAATAAAGGAACCACCAACAACCACAAAGCTCAGAGAAAACAGAAAATACCAGAAATTATCATTGGGAACTGTAGCAAATAGCAAAGCTGTCACTGGTAATCATTTTTTTAACCTCAGGACTGTAATAAAAAGTCAATGAAGCGAGAGATGTCAATATATTCTAATAACAAAGATGTGAAACTTAGGGGCCTGCTTCCCCCCTTCTTATATAGATGTTATGTTTAAAAAATACAGAAAGGGAGGATGTGTATTGAAGTAGAAATACAGACATACATATATATGTACATATATGTAATGTGTATGTATATGAGTGTTTATATATGTGTGTGTTTAAATATACACACTTGGGGGAAAATTCAGGCTTAGGCCACATCAGTGAAACAGTTTGGTTTTTTGAAAGATGCATTTTAAAAATTGAATTCTGCTTTGTTTCTTTAAAATCTATAATGAATCTGTCAAGAGAGATTGAGGGAGAAAAAAAGAAATAAGAATGGCAACTGACTTTTGTTTTTACATTTATCCTCCATCAGGAAAAAAAGAAAGATCAATGTTCAATATTTGAATCGCTAATTCTGCTTATAGCTGTATTCTATTATCATACTTTATGAAAGTGTTGGAGAAACAAATAGACTGGCTCAGAATGTTCTCTCTTGAAGAATTTGCAAATCAATTCCCTCATGTAACAGGCAAAAGAGTTGATTGAACAGGAATTTTTAAAAGTGGATTTTCTATTAAAATGTATATCCTGCATATTATCTCATTATATTTAAGTGAAGTATTCTTGTGAACATGCTGCATTGAAAAATTCTTTGAGATATTATATTTGAGGTACATTATAACCTGGAATTTAGAATTTTAAAAGCTTTTCTAGAGAGGTATCCTAATAGACTCCTAATGTGGAAGAAGGTGCAAAAACCTTTGCAACGTGAGACAAAATAAGGTAACACTATCCTTTTCAAATGAAAAAACTCTTAATTTGATAGTTACAGATTTCAACACACAGAATCTCTTAGTTTAAATATCAGTGGTAAAGCTTGATGATTTCCCCCCAAGGAATATGACAGTGATGTCACTGTGCCCACTGAACCTTAAACAACAAATTAGGAAAAAGCTGGAAGGGAAGCAATGTGCCTCCTCTCCAGAGTAGTAAGCAGATTTTTCTTTAGTTCTAGAGGCAGTACCCTCTCTTCTTTCCTCTTCTCTCCAAGGAATAAGGTTTCTGGAGGTCTTTAAGTCAGTGGGCCTGGGGACATTTTTTGAAGCACAGCCTTTAGAGTTCACTTTCCTCCAAGACATATCCAATTCTATTTGTTTGCCAAAGATATCATTTCTTTTACTCCACTTAATCACAAATCCTTGGGTCAGATTGTAACTCTGGGTGGGACTAATGAAAGTAGTTTGTTAGTATTATTATTTTGATGAATGTCAGCTCTGTTAGGATTGTCCTGTATTCTATGAAAACACACACGAAACAACAATTTGATAGGAAAATTACTTTGTTTTTATTTTGGAAGACTATATTTTTAACTGTTATAAAATATTATCAAACTGCTGGAGGGTGGAGAGGGTTATATAGTTAGAAGAGTCACACATATCAGGTGCAGGATTAAATTAAACTAACAACATGAGAAAGTAAATATGGAAAACACCATAAACTATAATGGAGTCATTCAAAGAACAATTTCTTTCCATTTATACTAAATTAAAGAAACATTCTTCTATACTCTTCTCTTTTCTCTTCTCTTTTCTCTTTCCTTTTCCTCACCTCTCCTTTCTTTTTCTCCTCTTCTTTTTTTTTTCTCTTTTAAATTCATCATAGAAGAAATATGATAGCCAGTCATTTTGATGAAACTAAAATTTGCCTCTTCTGAATTTTTCTTTCCGGAGATAATCATCTTGCTGCAATATAAAGGAATTGGGCTACAAAGCTTCTGAGTCCTCTTCAGGTATTAGCCAAGTTCAGTTCAGAAACCTCGGCCCCTTGTAGGTGAACTGTGTTGAAGCGCCACCTACTGAAAAATTGTGTGCCCCTAGGCCCTGAGTCCTCTTTACTTTTTGCATGCTGAAGGTTGATATTTAGTCTGACAGTGGAAAATACTGGTTCAAGAAAAAATTGCAGAAGAAATGAAATCCTATTTTTGGAAGACAGGACTTTAAGTGTGTCAGCTCCTAACTATATATTTAATATACCCTTTGTCTATGTTAGTGTATTTGTGATCTATCCTTTTCTCTCTTTTTCTTCCTTCCTCCCTTTCTTTTTTCTTTCCTTCCTTCCTTCCTTTCTCCCTTCCTTGTCTTTCTTCTTTTTTCCTTTTTTCTTTCTTTTTTGTCCCCTTTTTTCCATCATTCTTTCCTTCCTTCCTCCCCTCCTTGTTCCTCATTTTCCTCTCTTCTTTTTTTTCCCTCTCTTCCTTCATTCTCCTTTTCTCCCCTCTTCTTGTTTTTTTTCTCTCCTTGATTAGGTAGATAATTTAAATTTCTTTCTTTTTTATGAAATGGTCAATTTATGAAGAGTAGAGAAGGCAAGTGGAGCTAAGTATGAAAAAGGAAAGCAGAAGTGAAGAGGTCAGCATTTAATATTAATTTATACCCCAAGAATTCTTCCAAAATGAAAAAGAACTGGATGAATTCAACCACAAGAAGGAATAACACCAAAAAGTTGATAGTGTTCATGGTGATGATAAAAATGAAGAAGTTAGCACTTATATCTATTTACACAAAGAGAAGCAATGAGACATAATGAATAAAGTTCTGGCTTCAGAATCAGGAGAGATTTTGGTGCCTGAAGCATCTATTGCAAAAAAAAAAAAAAATTGCTGATAGGAATTGGTAAAAATTACAAATCTAGATCTACCCTCTGCCCTTCCCCTGCCCATAAAATACCTCATGTAAATTTGCTCTCTCTTTTTCCTATGGTCTAGTTTTGATCTAGTTTTTAATCTAGTTTCTAGATTATGAGGAAAAAAGCATATTTCTGAATGAACTTAGGGTATCCTCTTTCAACACAGTTACAAGTGTATGTGAATGTACACATGCATAAATATGTATAAGTGCATATGTATTATATATACACACATTCATCATATACACATGAATATAACTTTATATCAATGTAGATATGTCTATGTAGATATGTACATACACACACTTGTGGCCATGAAGAAATGGCATGGATACAGACGAGACAGAGACAGACAAAGAATCACTAAAATGAAATAAGAAACATTTGGTGGCTTGTTAAAAATATATCCTAGATCTTCTATTCATTTTTCAAAAAGAAGACCAACAAAACTATTTGGACATCCTACAAGCAGGCAGATAACATAAAATTATGAAGATCATCTGAAACAATAACAAAGTTAAAATTTGGCTAAAAAATAAAAAAAAAAAGAATAGAATCAAATGTTTCCCAGCACATAAATGGCATTAATAAGATTTAATTGTTGTTTCTAAAACAATAACTTAAAATGCATTCTAGCTTTTTCTGCTGTAAACCTACATTCTCAATAATAAAACCTGCCCTGGGCTTAGCTTTAACCATGACCATTCAGCTTCAGGACATATGTGTTTCTGTGTGTCTTTTCCTTTTCCTTTCCCTTTTTTGATGCTGGTCTATCTTTTGACATTGGCTTTAAAAACAAATAAACAAGCAAAAAAACTAAATATTAGCTAGAAAAGTAAACAAAATCACGTCATTTAATAGATTCATTTTTCCTAGCTCTCCACACATGCAAACACACATATTTATATCATGTAATACATTTATGTGTGCACACACATAAATTTGTCTGTGTGTATTTTGTGGTTTTAATTAAGAATACTTTGAAGTTCTATTAAATTTGTTTTTGCAAGACAAATCATGGGACCTTCATCAAAGCTTATATAAGCAGTAAAGTAATTTATGTATATTAACTATCTCAATACATATTTACATTTATTTATTTTACTGAGAGACCCTAACCATTTATTAAGTTGACTCTTAAGAAAGCTACAGTAAATATTCACCTTCCTTACTTCATACTTCTGAATCATTTACAGTTATTAAATGATAGGAAATTAAATTACAAAAAATTCAAATCATGTAATATTCAGGACTTAAAAATCACAATAGAGGAGATCAAAATCTGAAAGTATCTCAGCCACAAATCTAAGTTGTCAAACAGTATTATAGGATATATTTTAAAAAAATTTCTGCGGGGTTGTTTTATTTTTTATTTTTTGGTCTCTATCTCCATCTTAACTTATTGTTTCTTATCTCTGTCTTTATCTCTGAGTTTTCCAAATTTCAAAGTATGTATTCACACACACATACACACACAACTGTAATGATGAGTTGTCTTTAGTTTGTTCATTTTTTGTGAACAATTATGACTAAAGAAAAAGCTAAAGTATTGTGGTCTTGGTGTTTGCACCAATATTAACTCTCATCCTAGAGGGACCAGTATTGTATCTGACCTACAAAGAATAACAGTTCCTTTGTTTTCTTTCATTCACATCCAGAAAGTAGGAACAATATCTTCTATACCCCATGCCTGTTTCCTACAAATGTTACTTTGGAAATGCACATTAAAAAAAAAAAAACTATAGAAAAACCATTATTTTTGCATGAGAGTTTCTGCTGAAAAGAGTAAATCACATGCAATTTGAATAGAAAGTGACATCTGTTGCAATGTGTCCAATGATGACAGATGCAAAAATGTTCAATGAGAAGATTCTGAAAAAGTGGCTGTCTCACCATCTTCATGAGAGTACCTTATTCTGAAGAATGAGAACTTCACCAAGCAAAAGAAAAGACTTAAAACAATTTCCCCTGAAATAGAGGATATTTTATGATTAATACTATTTCTTGAATTACCCTTTGACTAAAAAAAGAAAAGAATAAGGAACAAAACAACACTAAAGATAACTAAGTTAGCTAACCAAGAAGAAGAAATGATCATTCAGAAACTATTTTGATATTCAAAATAAATCTATTATGTGTAATTAGAAAGTATTTTGTAATGAATGTACTTAGGTGGTACAGTGCTTAGAGCTCCAAGGTTGACTTATGGATATCTGAGCACCAAACTATTCTCAGACTTATAAATGTGACTCTGGGCAAATCAGTAAACTCCTCCTGTTTCTTCAGCTATAAAATGGGTGTAATTGTAGCACCTGCCTCCCATGGTTGTTGTGAGGATCAAATGGGATAAAGAATGTGAAGCACTTAATACAGTGCATGACAGAGGAACTGTGATATAAGTAATAGCTATTATAATTCACTATCATTATTAATATTATTGTATAATGGTATAACGTAAGCAAAGAACTTTGTAAGTCCTTGGAGTAAAAAAAAATATGTTATTGTGTGTTGTTGTAACTATTAATATATAAAAATAGAAAAGTGAGAAAGCAAAAAGAAAATCAAGTTAACACAAAAAAAATATTCTTCGATATCTCCCTTCTATCACTTGAATTTCACTTCTGAAATTCAGCTAACCATCTCTGGAAGCAAAAACTTAAATCAATTGACATATCTTGTCCCATGCATAAGGGTTCATCATATTCTGAATTTTTATGTTCAGGGAAAAACAAATTTCAAAGGTTATCCTCCAGAGAGCACTAACCTTTTCCATTGCTCAAAGTTCAAACATAGGAAACATTGACTTTCTATTACTGCTAGTTTCAATGTCTGTTGGGATGCTGAATTGAGATATGATAAGACCCACAAAGATAGTTCTCAGGTCTTTTATCCTAAAAGACAAGAAAAGTCTTATTCCATATCTAGCTAATAGATCACCAGAAATAGAGTTGAACTATGATTTTCACCATCAAACTATTCTTCCAAATAATTGTGCCTTCTTTACAAATCCTAGCACATAGATGGTTTAATTTGTATACTTTGTTAAAAGATCAGTATGTAATCAGAACTCATGAGGAAAGGTTCTAATTTAGAATATTCTGGATTTCATTTTTGCCAATCTGGAAAGGCTTTGAAAGCAATGTGGCTTTGTCAGAGCAAATAAAGGTACATCTTAAATGATATTTGGCAGCTAACATCACTTTGCCTTGCTTACAAATCATGATTTACATGAATTGGACAGAGGTTCTCTGGCATTCAACTCTCTTCTTGGATAGCCTTGTAAAGTTTTTCTTTTTAAAAACTGAGGGTCAAAGAGAGTCTTTGTGAGAAAGTAAAGAACATTGTAAGATATTTCAAATCTTTTTCCGACTGTGAATATGGTCGTTGACCTATCTCTGAATTTTATTTCCTTCATCTCTCTTTAAAAAAGGATAATAATGCTAATAATAATGAAAATGAGGAGGAAAGTAGTGGTTTTGTAAATTTCTAAAAGTTGGCTTTCTGTACTCATGACATACTTTTAGATTTAATCTGCATTGTTAACATTTCCTCCATAATTTCCATACAGCATTAACAAAATAATAAATGAAGTTATGATTTGTAGTGTTTGTCAGTTTCTGAGGCATGTGTTCTCATTGAAAATTCATTTAATAGTGATTATAAGTTGCAGGGAGGGGGCTTGTTAAAATTATCTACAGTACAACTTTGTATTTAACTCACAGAGTTGTTGTGAGGAAAGCATTTATCAATCTACAACACAATTTATAAATGTGTTGTATTATTATCATTAATTTCATTTATTTAATCTTCTAATTTTAGAATTTTTATAAAAATGGTCGTTATCTTATTTTTTATATCTAACGTTTAATATATTTCTTTACAGGTGGATCAAATGATCATTTTTGGTAATTGTATAAAAATATTGTGATATAAGCTTATTTTCTGTAGAATCATAAGGAATTATTTTGAAATACTTCAACAGTGGGTAGGACTCTAGCAATAATAGTTTCCCCATATAATTTTACTTATTTTTTTCAATATATCTCCACATTTTGCAATTTTATTATTGATAGTTTGGAATTTTTGTGTTTGTATGTGTGTGTTTATGTATATATATGTATATATACACATATACATTCATATATATATGTACATATGCATTACATTGTTCATCTCACATCTTTTGATGGGCAACAGATAGAGATGAGAAAAGAATCAGTTACTGTTATTGTTGTGGTGCTGTTTCAGTTGTGTCCAATTCTTCATGACCCCATTTGGGATTTTTTTGGCAAGGATGCTGTAGTGGTTTGCTATTTGTTTCTTTAGCTCATTTTACAGATGAGCACCTGAGTCAAATAGAGTTAAGTAACTTTGCTCAGAGTCACACAGCTAATAAGTCTGAGGCCAGATTTGAACTCATGAAAACGATATTTTGTGATTCCAAGCCCAATGGTTCATCCACTGAACCACCTAGTTGCCTAGTAGATGATAAATTTTTGGCACCTTCAGTACTACATTTCATAGTTTTTACAACTTCGTCACATAATTGACATTGACTTTAAAACAAAACAAAACACCACAGTTCCTTAGAGCTAACCTTTCTATAATTTCTAGTGGCAAAGACTTGTTCCATTTTGTTACCATAAACATTTATTTCTGTAAAGAAATCTATAATTCAGTCATTTCTTTGATAGTTTCTCTTAACTTATTGTTGGTTGAGTTAATATGGTAATCATCCATGTATTGCCTTTTGATTCTACTCTGCTATTCTGTTTCATTGATTCAATATAAATATAATCTTTTGGTTATATTAGAGAAATCTAGTAGCATGTATCTGTTTTAAGACCTCACTAATGCTTTTTAAAATAAGATACATTAGTTCTAAAAGTATTTCTGTGAATTTTCAGCCTGTTTATTCACTATATTGGAAATACCTTTCAATTCTCTTTCTGATTTAAAATAAGGAAATAATGATAACTCTCTAAATGCTTTCATGTAACAAGTCCTCAGTTTCATTAGCATTGTGCTGTCCATTTTTTCCTGCAAACCAAAATACTAGGAATGGTATTACATTGGGGTTAATTATTATAAAAGTGTTATTCCTATCCAACTTTGTCTACAGAATATCTATTAGTCTCTTAACATCTGAAGTTTTAGCATTCCCCTTGATAGTCTTATGCTGAATGGTCCTTTGTAGAAGAGAACAAGATGTTTGCAAATACCACCTTTATTCATAGGTTCATGATTTTAAGGTCACAGAAGTTTACTCTTTTTTTTTTTCTTCCCTGGCTCACATTAAACATTTTACACTTATCAAGTCTAAATGACATTTTGATATTGTTGGAGTTTCTATAAGATGAGGCAGCTGTTTAATGTGCTTTTCAGCAGTCTTATAACTTGATGTCAACCAAGTATATCAAGTGATTAATATGATATTTTGCTACAGCTTTCTTTTCATGTGAAAGTCATACTCTTCTATTCAGGAGTGATGATAATGGGTTTAAGGTTAGACAGAATCATACAAGCTTAACTATCTCCCTAGAAAATGCTAGGTTTTCTATCAATTGTTCTTGACATTATGACACTGATGGTATGTTTTAAGTGTGGAGTAGTTTTTCATATGACTATCAAATATTCTAGTGTTCTCATTATATTTGGATCTATTTTATATGTTTTCTATATCAAACTATGGAATGAATTAAAAATTACATCAAAGCCTTTAAGATGACATTAATAAAATAGGAGTGTTATTATTCTTTTGTACAGCTTGTTCAATAATCAAAGAATATGTAAAGTGTTATTGTTCACACCCCTGGGAATTTTGGCATACCCTTTTTGTTTTTCTGGCAAGATTTCTTAAAAGAACACTTTATAGATTGGTTCATGTGTGTGTGTGTGTGTGTGTGTGTGTGTGTGTGTGTGTGTGTGTGT
>JAJPUD010008186.1:0-25263 GCA_023553655.1 Myrmecobius fasciatus | reverse complement strand
TGTGTGTGTGTGTGTGTGTGTGTGTGTGTGTGTGTGTGTGTGTGTGTTTGTATGTGTGTGTAGAATGTAGTATAAATCTATGAATGTTATTTTTGAAGTCCATACATGTGAAATCAGACTGTAATTAAAGGGGTCCTTGCCATTTCCATATTTTAAGATTAAATACACAGTGTTTCTTATTATGAAACAGGTAATTATGTTTGTTTTTGTTTTTTAATGAGGAAGATAGTGAAGTGCTTTGCAAGTAATGTGCTATGTTTTAGTATTTGAATCAATAATTATGTTTTTTTACCCTAATCCACTGGGTTCCAATTCTTATAATCCAATCTTTCAGTCACTTACCTTGAAGTAACTGTTCTGCCATTCCTTCTATTGAGATACAAACTTCCTGATTCACAGTTAATCCAAATAATTCCTTTGTCCTGTTAAATTTCTTTGGACTATAGGGACAAGCATGAAATTTTCTCATCTTACTTCCTTAAATTCTCTCCAGTTTATCCTTTGAACCTCTATAGTATAGTTTTTGAGTGATATTGATAAAAAACCCCACCTTTTTTACTGTTTTTACTTTTCATATTTTCTTGAACTTTTAGCCCCTTTTAAACGGTCAATTAAAACATTAACAATTTCTTTTCTACTTTTGGTTTCTTAAATCTATCTTGCATATTTGTTTCTATTTATTACATCATATATATCCTCTCTGATTGACAGTGATCAGAAATTAATGATGCTTCCAGTGACTGTGAGCAGTTCATTATTAGTTTGCTCAAGTTGCTTCTATAATGGCAGTATTTCATGTTTGTCTTTCAGAGTATTTCCAGAAAGTTCCATATTCCCTACCCCTATCCTTATCATGGATAGAGCTGCAAAATATACTATTATGAGAAGATCCTACTCTATCAAGTTCTATGGGAGAATGTACTCATTCATGATAGCTCTAGCAGATACCAACTTTTAAAATTTTTCTGTTTTGGCAAAATTGGTCTTCTACTGAGATTTTTGCTGTTAAACTAAAGAAAGGCCTTCCAGTGTTCTAGTTAAAAAAAAAAAAGTCTACCTCTTTTTTCAAAATTATTGAAGACATGAGCATTTATTTTGTTATTCATTTCATTATTGGGCATTATTCTGGAGATTTTATTAAATGTAAATTTCTACATTATCAAGTTTTTTGCTTTTCAGATTTAAATAACCCAATTTATTGTTCTCTAATCTTAGTTTATGAATGAGATTGTTGTTTTTATTTGTTTATTGTATTTGTTCTAACAACTACATTTTACAAAAGCACCTGACTAACTAAAATGCCTTCAAATCCCATACATGACCATTACTTTCTGTGTGACTTAGGGCAAATTACTTAGCTCACTTTCCTATCTATAAAATGAGAAAATTGGAAATGATTTCTTCTGCAATATGCTTTTGCTTAGCTAGGACCTTAGATTATCATTGACAAAAGGAATGTGAAATTCTTGTTTATAACTAGTAAAATCTGTTTTCTTATTTCTAATGTTTTCTTATTTTTATCAAAATGCATATCATCATTAATTTTCATGCCTACTCCTGGTTTCCCTGCTTCAGTGGTTTTGTTTTTAGCAAGGTATTTCTAGTAATTGGGATATCTTTGTTTCTGGTTTATTTTATTCATTTATTTTTCATGATAGAGAATGACAGCAGTCAAATGTCATGAAGATTTACCAATTTAAGATTTTCTAATCCCTCAGTCTAATGTTTAGAAACTACTGTTAGATTCTCATCTATTTATTGAGGATTCATTATCTGAATTGTATGGTTTTTAAAGTTTTGATAGGGATTTTATTATTATTCAAATAAGCAATTCCAAATTACATAATACACATGTGTTTCTGTGTATTTGTATGAATCAATGTTTTATTATCTAAGTATCTTTTACAAATTCTGGAATAAGATAGCAGTGAACAAAACAGTCATTTTATTAATCATCCAAGACCTTTACATAAAAGTTTTGCTTGTCCTTACATTAATTTAAGATACTTAGCAACTGCTTAACCATTTAAACTCCATGTGTTCATGTCAGCTAATAGAAAAGAATGATAATTAGGTTATAAAAATTTCAATAAATTTTTTAGGAAGTTATACTAAAACATTGAAGAATGATTCACATCAAAAATCTAAGGAAATTTATTTATAGTTTTTTTTATGTCACTTTCCAAACCTTCATAATAGTCCTATCCATACATTTGTCCACATGGTTCAATTTTTCATTTAACTGCAGTAATTTCTCGTAAAATGCAATTCTGGGTCTAATTTTCATGTCAGTCTCTGTGAGCGACCTGAATTCTATATTTGGAAGCTCATAGATGTGTTTGATGATGCACAAGCCCAATGTTAGGACCAAAATGCCATCTTGAGAAATTAATTCATATTTTAAATAGCCAGATTTTTCATGTGTTAATCTAATTGTGTGTCTATTGCAGATCATAAAACAAGTGAGATCTTCCCAAAATGTTTGTATTAAAAAGTATAAGGCTATGAAGTAGCATGATTTTGTTCAAATTATTACTATAATTCTAAAAAATGCCCCCAAGATATCATCAGATTATTTGATGATTAAATGGTTTTATGTAATACATATTAACAAATTTGAAATGCTCCACTTAAAAAAATCTAAATATTTTTGCATTTCTAACAATCATTTGGGGTCTATATATCTAATATTCAGAACTTCTATTACCATTTAGTACATCCATCTTGTATCTGTATATTTTAGCTTCACAAACTTTTCTTTTAGAAAACAAAATCCCTCAGTATGAAAAAACACTTGATCTGTTTTGCATAGAGTTCCTTCCCAGGTCTAAACACATAGCTACATATATATAAAATTTGTAGCTTTTCTATTTCATTCAACACTGTTCAAAAAATATTTAAGAGACTAACTTCAGTGAATTTTGTCTCATGCATATAAATATACATATAAAAATGTAATCTCTTATCTCAAGGAATATTTTACTATTTACTTAAATTTTAGTAGGAGAAAAAAGATGTATATGCAAATGATGTCAATGTATAATACGAGTATAAATGTATTATGAATTATGATGAAGGAAATAACAACTGAGGGAGCAAGGCAAATGTTACATAAATTGTCTTTGAACTAAACCTAGTAAAACAACTGAAATTATTATAGGGATTCATCTTTTGCAGAATACTTTATATTATGTAATTAATTTCATGTCCACAACAACACTTAAATTTAACCTTTTTCACCTCATTTTAAAGGTGAGGAAGTTGAAGCTGGGCAAGGTTTCAAGAAACAGGGACTGAGATGTAGGTTAAGGGCAACAAAATCATTATAAATTCTGGAAATGGCAGCAGCAAAAAGAAAGATTCAAGAAAGCACAATACTTTTTCACAAAATCTGGAACAGTCATTTGTCTAGTGAATTAAAGGAAGCAATTTTAAATAAGTGTGTAAGTAGGTTGGAAACAGATTTTACAGTAAATTGCATCCCTTGCTAAGAATGTGAGTACGTAATGAGCAATAGGTCATCTTTGCAAACTTTTAAACAAATAAATGACATGATCGAAATAGCATTAAGAGGGGGCAGCTAGATGGCACAATGAATAGAGAACCAGGTATACACACACAGGTATATATAATGAGTGTTAGTCAATGCATACACACATGCATATGCATATGAATATATATATATGTATATATATATATATATATATATACACATATATACATATGCATATATATGCATGTATACAGTTTTCATATTTTTTGATTTCCCAGTGAGGAAACCTCATCCACTGATGTATATTATCACCTTCCTTACTATTTATCTTAAATAGTTTCTTATATTAATTCATATATATCTTCTATGTGTTTAAAAGTAAGTGATATTTGAAGTTTTCTTATACCTGTCTGAGTTTGGGCAAATCACTTAAACTGTTGAGCTCAATGTCCTCATCAATATAATGAAGAAGTCGGATGAAGTGATTGTTAAGGTCTTTTTCAGTTCAACATAATATGATTTTATTGCCATAGCCCCCCGTTCTTTTTTTTCTTTTTTCTTGATTTTCTTTTTAGTTCCTTTGATACAGCAATACCATCACTAGATATGTTTCTAAAGATTATTAAAGATTATTAAAATAAAAAAGATGTTCTTTTGTTATTGTTTGTTTGCTTTTAAGGCAATTAAGTTAAAGTGACTTGCTCAGGTCACAAAGCTAGGAAGGCTTAAGTGTTTGAGGCCGGATTTGAATTCAAGTTCTCTTGACTCCAGGGTCAGTGCTCTATCCATTGTACCATCAACCAAGAATGGCTTAATAAATTGTGGTATTTGATTGTGATGTAATACTACTGTGCTATAAGCAATGATGAACTTGATAATCTTAGTAAAACATGAATAGAATAAAGAGCAAAATAAGCAGAACCAAGAGAATGTTGTATATAGTAACAGCAATAATGTTTTTAAAACAATATTAAGTGAATAAGTTATTTTGATTGTTATTTTACCAGACCTTTTAACAGAGGCAAAGGAAGCAACTTTGCTTGCTGCTGCTACAAACATTTTTGCATGTCGATCCTTTTTCCTTCTTTATGATTTCCCAGTAGTGGTACTGCTTGATCAAAGGGTATGCATAGTTTTATAACTCTTTGGACATAGTTCCAGATTGTTCTCCAGAATGGTTGGATCATTTCACAACTCCACCAACAATGCATTAGTGTTGCAGTTTTCCCACACCCCTTCCAACATTTATCATTATGGTTTCTTGTCATCTTAGTTAATCTGAGAGGTATGAGGTAGAATCTCAAAGATGTTTTAATTTTAATTTCTCCAATCAATAGTGATTTGGAATATTCATCATCTGAGAACTGTATGTTCATATACTCTGACCATTCACAAATTGGGGGATGACTAATAATCTTATAAATTTGACCGAGTTCTTCATATATTTTAGAAAGGAGACCATCAGAAACACTGGCTGAAAAGATTTATTTTTCAGTTTTGTACTTCTCTTTTAATGCTATTTCTGTTGGCTTTGTGCAAAAACTTATTAATTTAATGTAATTCAGGTTGTCCATTTTGTCTTTTATAATGTTCTCTTTTTCTTTGGTCATAAGTTGCTCTCTTCTCCAGAGATCTAATAGGCAAAAACATCATTTGCTATCATAATTCACTTATGGTATCACTCTTTAAATCCAAATTGTGTACCTATTTTGACCTTATTTTGGTATGCAGTATGAAATGTAGGTCTATGCTAAGTTTCTGACCTGTTATTTTCCAGTTTTTCCAGCAACTTTTGTGAAATAGTAGAATATTAATTGTTAATTGATTCAATGTCTATAAAATATTTATGAGAATTAGCCATGTAATAAATTATACTAGGAAATCCTTGATGACGTATAGGGAGTGGACAAGATTTTAAAAATAATATTTGACAATATACAACAGTTTTACAATAATGAAATTGAATTAAAATACAAAAAATTAAGATTTTATTATTTATTATTTCCTCAAAAATTGATATGGTAGGTCAAAACAGCACTCTAAGATGTTCACCTCCAAAGTGGCTTCCATGCATATGTTAAATAATACAAGATTCCTTGAAAGAAGCAAAAATAATGCTAATTTTATTTTATGACCCATTGATCAGAAATGTCTTGGAAGTTATAAAATAGGAAAAATGTATGATCCAAAAGTGTTGTCCACTAGCATGGGAGATATTCAACACTAGGCTCACAAGGTATAAAGATTCATTATAGATAAAGATATGAAGCTATTATAATATCTAATATTTATATTGCAAGTTAAGATTACAGGATTCTTTATAGATTTATCATCTCAGTTGAAATCTCAAAACAAGCATATGAATTAGGTAGGATTATTATGTGCTTTTGATGTTTCAGCATTTGAAATTCAAAGATCATTGATTTTTCCAGTGTCACCCATCTACTGAGTTGTACTTGAAAATGAACACTTCCTGATTACAATATTAGCACATAGTGTCTCAAATGTTTCTTCTAATGCTAATAGTTTCCAGGTGATCCTGTGAGTAGACATAAATGTCAAATCCCAGAACATTGCAGAATCTCCTAAATAAGATCATTATGTTTTGAAAGCTAACTATACCCAAAAACCTCAGTGACTTAATATTATCTACTCTATGTTATCCAGTTTTACGGATAGTCAACTTGATCCATCAGTAGAAATATCCGGGAAAAATAATGCAGTTGAACAATGCCAAGGATTTCAATAAAAGATGTTGAACAGGATAAATTGCATTTAGGGAAGCAGTTAGGTCTCCCGATGACATTAAGCTTCTCTATTTTGTTGTTGTTGCTTGCTTTTCTTTTTTAAGCTTTTTACTTTCAAAACATAGGCATAGATAATTTTTCAACACTGACCCTTGCATAGCCTTGTTTTTCAGATTTCCCCCTTCTTCCCCTCACCCCCTCCCATAAATGGCAAACAATTCATTATATGTTTATACATATTAAAATATTTGCTAAATCCAATATGTGTAAACATATTTATACAATTGTCTTGCTGCATAAGAAAAATCAGATCAAAAAGGAAAGTAAATGAATAAGAAATCAAAATGCAAGTGAAAAACAACAAAAAGAGTGACAATGTTATGTTATGGTCCACATTTAGTTCCCACAGTCCTCTCCTGAGTGTAGATGGCTCTCTTTATCACAAGATCATTGGAACTGCTATCAGTCATGTCATTGTTGGAAAAAGTCACATTCGTCAAAATTGATTGCCCTATAATATTGATGTTGCTGTGTGCAATGATCTCCTGGTTCTGTTCATTCACTAGGCATCAGTTCCTATAAGTCTCTCCAGGCATCTCTAAAATCATCCTCCTGATCATTTCCTATAAAACAATAATACTCCATGACATTTATATATCATAGCTTATTCAGCCATTCTCTAACTGATGGGCATCCACTCAGTTTTCAATTTCTTGCCACTATAAAAAGAGCTGCCACAAATATTTTTGCACATGTGGATTCCTTTCCTTTTTTGAAAAATCTCTTTGGGGATCTTAGAAGAGGGAAAGGGACCCACATGTGCAAGAATGTTTGTGACAGCCCTTTTTGTAGTGGCTAGAAACTGGAAACTGAAGGGATGCCCATCAATTGGAGAGTGGCTGAATAAATTATGGTATATGAATGTTATGGAATATTATTGCTCTGTAAGAAATGACCAGCAGGACAATTTCAGAGAGTCCTGGAGAGACTTGCATGAGCTGATGCTGAGTGAAATGAGCAGAACCAGATCATTATACACAGCAACAACAATATTACATGATGATCAATTCTGATGGACATGGCTCTCTGCAACAAAGAATTGTCTCAAACAAGTTCAAATTGTTCACTGAAGAAAATCATATACACCCAGAGAGAGGGATATGAAATATGGACCGCAACATAACATTTTCATGCTCTCTATTGAGGTTTGCTTGCATTGTGTTTCCTTTCTCTGATTTTCTTTTTTTTTTTTTTTTTTCTTGTAGATAGGATTTTTCTTGTACAACTTGTCAAGTACTTCAACATTATTAACATGTAGTGGACTTCCTGCCTTCTAGGGGAGGGGAGGGGACTGGGGGTAAAATTTGTAATGGAAAGCTTTGTAAAGATCAATGCTGGGGAACTACCCATACATATATTATACAAATAAAAAGCTTTAATTAAAAAAAAATCTCTTTGGGATATAAGCCCAAAGAAACATTACTGGATAAAAGCATATACACAGTTTGATAACTTTTTGAACATAGTTCAAAATTGCTCTGCAGAATGGTTAGATCTGTTCACAGTTCCACTAACAATGCATTAGTGTCCTAGTTTCCCCACATCCCCTCCAACATTCATCATTATCTTTTCCTATCATCTTAGCCAATCTGAGAAGTATATAGTGGTACTGCAGAGTTGTCTTAATTTGCATTACTCTGATCAATAGTGATTTAGAGCACCTTTTCATAAGATTAGAAATGGTTTTAATTTCTTCATCTGAAAATTGTCTTTTCATATCTTTTGACCATTTATCAATTGGAGCATGGCTTGAATTCTTATAAATCTGAGTCAATTTTCTATATATTTTAGAAATGAGGCCTTTATCAGAACCCTTAAATATAAAAATATTTTCCCAATTTATTGCTTCCCTTCTGATCTTGTCTGCATTAGTTTTGTTTGTACAAAATGTTTTTAACTAAATTTGATCACCATTATCTATTTGGCGTTCAATTATGTGTTCCAGTTCTTCTTTGGACACAAATTCTTTCCTTCTGACATATCTGAGAGGTAAATTATCCTATGTTCTTATAATTGGCTTATAATATCACTCTTTATGTCTAAATCATGAACCCATTTTGACCTTATCTTGGTATGTGGTGTTAGGTATGAGTCAATGCCTAGTTTCTTCCATACTAGTTTCCAATTTTCCTAGCAGTTTTTGCAAAATACTGAGTTACTATTCCCAAAGCTGGGGTCTTTTAGTTTGTCATAGTTATTGCTATAGTTATTGACTATTTTGTCCAGTGATCCTAATCTATTCCACTGATTGACTTTTGTATTTCTTAGTCAGTACTAAATTCTTTTGATGACCGCTGCTTTATAATATAGTTTTGGGTCTGACACAGCTAGGCCAACTTCATTGAAAATTTTTTTTTCATTAATTCCCTTGAAATTCTTGACCTTTTGTTCTTCCAGATGAACTTTGTTATTTTTTCTAAGTCTGTAAAATAATTTTTTGGGAGTTTGATTGAATTAGCACTAAATAAATTGATTAATTTATGTATTTTTGCATTTGGTCATTTTTATATTTGCTTGGCCTACCCATGACCACTTGATATATTACCAACAGATTAGGTTTGAGTTTATTTGTGTGGAAAGTGTTTTGTAGTTGTGTTCATATAGTTCCTGACTTTCTCTTGGCAGATAGATTCCCAAATAGTTTAAGTATCAACAGTTATTTTGAATGGAATTTCTTTTTATATCTCTTGCTGTTGGACTTTGTTAGTAATATATACAAATGCTGATGATTTATGTGGATTTATTTTGTATCCTGCAACTTTGCTAAAGTTGTGAATTGTTTCTAGTAATTTTTTAGTTGATTCTCTAGGATTCTCTAAATATACCATCTATCTGCAAAGAGTAATAATTTGGTTTCTTCATGACCTACTCTAATTCCTTTAATCTCTTTTTCTTCTCTTATTGCCAAAGCTGACATTTCTAATACAATATTGAATAGTAATGGTGATCATGAGTAATCTTGTTTCACTACTGATCTTATTGGGAATCGTTCTAGTTTGTTCCCATTACATATAATGCTTGCTGGTGGTTTTAAATAGATGCTACTGACCATTTTAAAGAAAAGTCCATTTATTCCTATATTCTCTAGTGTTTTTAATAGGAATAGTTGTTGGATTTTGTCAAATGCTTTTTCTACATCTATTTAGATAATCATATGATTTCTGTTAGTTTGGTATTGATATATTCAATTATGTTAATCTTTCCCTAATATTGAACCAGTCTTACATTCCTGGTACAAATCCTATTTGATCATAGTGTCTTATCCTGGGGATGACTTTCTGTAATCTCTTTGCTAATATTTTATTTAAGATTTTTGCATCCATATTCATTAGGGAAATTGGTCTATAATTTTGTTTCTCTATTTTCTTTCACATAGTTTAGTTATCAGTACCATATCTGCATCATAAAACTTACTTGGTAGGACTCCTTCTTTCCCTCCCAAACAGTTTATATAGTATTGGAATTAATTGTTCTTTAAATGTTTGGTAGAATTCACATATAAATCTATGTGGCCCTAGAGATTTTTTTTTCTTAGGGAGTTGATTAATAGCATGTTCTATTTCTTATTCTAAAATAGCACTATTTAAACAATTTATTTCCTCTTCTGTTAACCTGGCAATCAATATTTTTGAAAATATTCCTCCATTTCATTTAGATTAACAAATTTATTAGCGTATAGTTGGTCAAAATAATTCTTAATTATTGCTCTAATTTCCTCTTCACTATTGGAAAGTTCTCTCTTTTCATTTTTGAAACTAACAATTTGATTTTCTTTTTTCCTCTTTTTAATCAAATTAACTAAAAGTTTATCTATTTTCCTATTTTTTCCCTAAAACCAATTCTTAGTTTTATTTATTAATTCAATCGGTTTTTATTTTCAATTTTATTGATTTCCCCTTTTATTTTCAGAATTTCAAAGTATTTTTTTGGACAAAATCCAACACCTATTCCTATTAAAAACACTAGAGAATATAGGAATAAATGGACTTTTCTTTAAAATGGTCAATATTTAATTGAGGCTTTTTAATTTGTTCTTTTTCTAGCTTTTTTAGTTGTAAGTCCAATTCATTGATCTTCTCTTTCTCCATTTTATGCAAGTAAGTATCTAGAGATATAAAATATTCCCTTATAACTGCTTTGACTGTATCCCACAAATTTTGGTAGGTTGTCTCATTGTTATCATTCTCCTGGATGAAATTATTGTGTCTATGATTTGCTGTTTCATCCATTCATTCTTTATGATTGGATTATTGTTTCCATTTAATTTTGGTCTATTTCCTCCTGGCCTTATATTGTATGTGATTTTTATTGCATCATGGTATGAAAAAAAATGCATTTCCTCTTTTTGCTTTTCTGCTTTTGATTTTGAGGTTTTTATGTCTTAATATATGGTAAATTTTTGTATAGGTTCCATGAAGCTCCAAGAGAAAAGTAAACTCCTTTCTGTCTCTATTCAATTTTCTCCAAAGATCTCCAAAGATTACCTAACTTTTCTAACATTTTCTTTACCTCCTTAACTTCTTTCTTTTTATTTTGTGGTTTGATTTATCTAGTTCTGAGAGAGCAAGGTTGAGATCCCCCACTAGTATAGTTTTGCCCTCTATTTCTTCTTGCATCTCTCAACTTCTCTTCTAGGAATCTGGATGTTATACTACTTGGTGTATATATGTTAATATTGATATTGCTTCATTATCTGTGATATCCTTTAGTAAAATATAGTTTTCTTCCTTAGCTCTTTTAATTAGATCTCTCTTTGTTTTTATTTGATTTGAGATCAGAATTGCTACCCCTGCTGTTTTTACTTCATTTGAAGCATAATAGATTCTGCTCCAGCCCTTTACCTTTACTCTGTATGTATCACTCTGCTTTAAATGTTTTTCATGTAAACAACACATTGTAGGACTATGATTTTTAATCCAGTCTGCTATTCATTTTTGTTTTACAAGGGAGTTTGTCCCATTCCCATTCACAGTTCAAATAACTAATTCTGTATTGGAATCTTAATTTAACCAAAGTTATGCTTTTCTCTTTCCTTTTCCCTTTCCCTTCTCTCTGCTGCCTTGACCACCCCCTTCAAACAGCCTTTCCCCTTTAAAGCCCCTCCCTATTTTTTCCACCTTCTTTTTAATGCTTCTTTACTCCCTTCTATTAGTCTTTCCCTTTCTTTTCCCTTTCCTCTCTCACTTCCCTATAAGGTGAGACAAGTTTCTCCATGAAACTAAATAAATAAAAAAATAAATTTGGCTCTTTGAGCCAAATCTGATGAGAGTAAGGTTCACAAAATGTTCATCCCCCTTTCTTGTTTCCCTCAATTATAATAGGTCTTCTTTGCCTCTTTGTGAGATGTAATTTCCCTTAATTTATCTCTTTTTTCCTCTTTTTCTAATATGATTCCCTTTCCACTTCATATTGCCATAATAAAATGAAATTATACCCATACTCTCTAAGTATACCTATAACAGAAATATAGTTCTCAAGAATTCTTTCCTTTTTGTGTTTCTCTTGAATTCTATGTTTGGATATCAAATTTTTTTGTTTAGTTATTGTCTTTTCATTAGAAATAGGTGAAATTCACCCATATTATTGGATGTCCATCTTCTTCCCTGAAAGAGAATGTTCATTTTAGCTGGATAGCTTTTTCTTAGCTGTAATCCAAGTTCCTTTCCCTTTTGGAATATCAATTCCCAAGCAAGTCCTAGGTAATCCTAATTGTGGCTCCTCAATATTTAAGTTGTTTCTTTCTGGCTGTTTGCAATATCTTTTCCTTGGTGTTCCACTATATTCCACTATATATTCCACTATATGCCATGGGGTTTTAATTTTGGGGTCTCTTTCAGGAGGTGATTGGTGAATTCTTTCAATGGCGATTTTATCTTCTGATTCTAAGACATCAGGGTAGTTTTCCTTTACAATTTCCTGTAAGATAATGTTCAGGGTCTTTTTTTCATCATGACTTTCAGAAAGTCCAATAATCCTTAAATTGTCTCTCCTAGATTTATTTTCCAGGTCAGTTGTTTTTTTCTTGGAGGTATTTCATATTTTCTTCTATTTTTTTCATTTTATTTTTGTTTTTGTTTGACTGATTCTTGAAGTCTTATTGAGTTAATCACTTCCATTTCTTCAATTCTAATTTTTAATATGTTATTTCTTCAGTTACTTTTTAAAGCTCCTTTTGTATTTGGTCAATTGAATTGTTTTATTCATTGCATTTTTTTTCCATTTTACAAATTTTGTATTTCAATGTATTGGTATCTTTTTCCATATCTATTTTGTAAGTAGTTATATGCTTTTCCCATTTCATCAAATCAATTTTGTAGAGAATTATATGCTTTTCCCATCCCTTCTTGCAAGATCTCATTTTCTTTCCACATTTTCCTTCTAATTTTCTTTTAAGGTCCTTTATGTAATCTTCTGAGAAAGCCTTATGAAATGGAGACCAGCTCATATCTCCCTCTGGGGCTTCATCTGGTGTTGATTTTGCCTTTAGGCTTGAGGTCTGCTCTAAACAAAAAGAAACAACAGTTGCTTTAGTTTGCTCTGGGGAAGTTCTCCTGATTGACTTCCAGTGCTGGGTAATGGCAGCTAGGTCTGGCATTCTTCTGGGGCTCAGTCGTTTACAATTTGCCTTTTGTAGCAAATCTGCCAAACCACCTGCTTGCAACCAGGACAGAGTAGCCTAAGAGGATAACAGAAGATTCCCAGTTGTAAGCAAGCTTATGAATCCCTCCTCCAGCTCCTTGTCCCAGTCTCCTTGTGCTATGATCTGGGCTTGGCAGACTGTTCCCCTGCCCATTTAAAATAGACCTGTTCTGGAGTTCTTCCAAAGTATCTTCCTCTGTGAATGTGTTGTACTCCAAATATTTGTGGGTTCTTTGACTACAAAATCAGTTTAGAGGCTTAATCTATTAGTTTGAGAGAGGTTCAGTGGAGGTCACAGAAAGTCATGTCTGCTCTCTGCCATCTTGGCTCTGCCCCTCCCTTAATCCTGTTTTTTTTTTTTTTTTTTTTAACTCTGGTATTTCCCCAATGAGCACAGAATACTACTGCCATAAATGGATTAAAGTTGCAGTTCATTCTAATGTTAAAAGATAGCCAGATGTGGGCTAGCTCTCAAGGGAAAAGTTTGGCAATTGGCATTACACAGCCCTTCCTCACTTAAACCCAATTCACTGGCATGTAATGGCATCACCTCCCTGATGTCATGGTCCTTTCGAGAATCCAGGACAAACAACAGCAATAGGCATTACATATTGCCAACATAGAATTATGCCAGAAAAGTGGAATAAAATATTTTGTCAAAGAAATTTAGGCAAAAATGAACAAGTAGTATTGTGAGAAGTGGAGGAAAGAATAGAAAAGTGTAAAAGGATGTGAATGAATCATATCATGAAAACATTATCAGACAAATTTTAGGATGTTTAATTGGTGCCCATGTCATGTTAAGGGATCTGAAGAAAGATTGCTTCTTTAAGGAGCGACAACATGAGGAATATTTGGAAAAATTGTGGATAAAACTTATGAAAGATGAAATCACAAGGAAGGGTCTACCACACCAGAATGTGACCACATTCATGAAATCAAATTAACGTATTTCCTTATTATTCTTCTTTATTTTTGAAATGGAGAACAATATTGTCTCCATCTAATCTAATCAGGCTGTGTG
The DNA here is from genome assembly GCA_023553655.1 of Myrmecobius fasciatus. Taxonomy (NCBI): domain Eukaryota; kingdom Metazoa; phylum Chordata; class Mammalia; order Dasyuromorphia; family Myrmecobiidae; genus Myrmecobius; species Myrmecobius fasciatus. The sequence continues at coordinate 11,300 of JAJPUD010008186.1, read as the reverse complement.
CTTGGAATAAGAATATAATACACATCCCTATAGCATTTTAAGTTTTATAAAGTTTAAGTTCTCTTTTAAGGTAATAAAAAAACTATGCAAACATAAAAAAAAAATATTATTATGAATAGAATAAGGTTGGGCAATCAAATAGTATGGTGGACTGAGTATAGGCCTGGGATTAGGAAGACCCTGGGCAAGTCACTTTACCCTGTTTGCTTCAGCTTCTTACTTGAAAAATGAGTTGGAGGATGAAATGGCAAATCTCCTCTATATTTTCATGGCTCCAATAGAGTCATGAAAAGCAGAACATGACTTGAAAAACCTGAACAATAACAAATAAAGATTTTGTGTCCAAAGCAAAGAGTACCACTATAAATAGATAGTTTTAAATTGGTACCTTTAAAAATGGAAAGATTTCCCAAAGAAAAGGAATAATTAAGAGAGAACTAGAGAAAATTCCATTCAATTTAATAAGCATTTGTTACTTCCTGACTCTGAGTCCAGTTGTCTATCCATTATATTATGATCTCTTTCTGGGGATACAAAGACAGAAATGAAAATTATATTTTCCTTGAAAGAGCTGCTATTATACTAGGGGAAAGACAGTATGGGAAAGTTTCCTAATCTTTATGAAGATTGGGCCTAAAAGAGCAAAGAGGACCTAAAAAACAATTTTAGTAAATACAATAAAAACAATTATTTAGTAAAATAATTTTAGTGGTGCAAATAATGTTTCATATCATTATCATTTCCTCAATTCTTGTCTACACTGTGTGAATAAGCAGGCACTTCCTTCTTTCCTGACCTTTCTCCTGTTTTATGTATTCTAGAGCCTCATTCATGGTCCTATCCCTCATCTGAACTAGCTAATTATTTTATTCTCTGATATCTTCTTCTGTAGGATTCTAAAAAGGGTTGCAACTAGCTATCAGAGGCTGTTATGAACATATTTTGGTTGTAATACAGAAGGGTTGATAAGTAATGATCTTTGCATTGTTTATACATGCTTAATGAATATATTTAAAAATAAATTGAAGGAAATCTTGTCTTATTGTGAAAGAGTTTCCCTGGATTGTTTTTCTGCCTCTCTGCCTAGTTCTACTGTTATGAAATCCATGCCCACAGAATATTGCCCATGGGCAGAAAGATGTTTTGTGGTATAATTTCTTCCTTAAAAAACAAAAGAAAAAAACAAAACAAAATATTAAAATTTGGAGCTTAAACTGCTCCAAATTAACATACTTTAGAAGTTGATTCATTTTTTCAGATTACACAAGTAATAATTTCTAACCACTTTCCTGGTTGCTGCATTTTCTAAAACTGAGTGACTTCATTGCTTCATGCAAGTAACTTGAGAAGAGAAAAAAAAGTTTTATGATTATAATTATTTCTTTAATATTTCATTGAATCTTAGAATTACAAAAGCTAACAATTCACCTGATCCAATCACTATCCACTTTATAAATTCATTCTTTAAAATCCTGAATAAATGGCAATCAGGTCTATGCTATAATGAGAAAATTACTACTCAATTAAAGTGTGAGCCCTATGAAACTAAAGATTGTTTTTTCTTTTATCTGTGTCCTTTATGTTTAGATGGCATGCTGCACATAGTAGATACTTAATAAATGCTTTTTGACCAACATCTGAAGTCGCCTATTTCATTCTGGAAAGTACTACAACAAAAATTTTCCTTATGCCAATCCAAAAAAATGATCTTTGGATCAATTCTTTATTAAGGTCTATTAAAGCTAATAATGGCCCATTAATTACCACCATTATGAACTAACCACTTTTTACTGTACTTCTTTCCTAATTACCTTTTTCTTGAAATTACTTAAAACCATTAATAAAAAATATATAATTTTATGAGAATGAACTATGGTTTGTGTAGTGGGTAGAAGCAAGAAACATACCCCTGGGGGCTCAGGCCAGTGCTATTAGAATATTACATTCAATTTCTTGTAGCATTTCTTTAATGCCTACCAAGGAATTATTCTTTTGCTCCTGGACTCAAAGTTCATCTGCAATTAAGAATTTTCAGCACTTACATTGACCACCACAACCAATACATTATTTCTACTACTTCTCCTTTTCTTCTTCTCCTTTGTTGTTGTTCTTCTTGTTCTTGTTCTTCTCCTTCTTGTCTCCTCCTTCTTTTTTCTTTTTTCTCTTCTTGTTGTGGAAGAAAACTTGCAGTTTTCTAATTATTTCAGCCTAGTTTTAAACTGTTCTTCAAAATTATTAGATCAGTTCACAACTCCACCAGCAATGTATTAGCGTCCAAGTTTTGCTACATGCCCTCCAACATTTATCATTATCTTTTCCTCTCATCTTAGCCAATCTGAGAGGTATGAAGTGGTACTTCAGAGTTGCCTTAATTTACATTTCTCTAATCAATAGTGACTTAGTTTTTTTTTTTTCATATGACTATAGATGACTATTTTCTTCATCTGCAAAATGTCTGCTCATATTCTTTGATTATTAATGATGAATGACTTGTATTCTTATAAATTTGATTCATTTCTCTATATATTTTAGTAATAAAATCTTTATCAGAAACATTAGATTTAAACATTGTTTCATAGCTTTCTGTTTCTCTTCTAATTTTGGTTTCAATTGTCTTGTTTGTGCAAAAATGCTTTTTTGAATGATATCAAAACGACCAATTTTGTATTTCATATTATTTTCTCTTTCTTGTTTGCTTATGAATTCCACATTTCCCCAAAGATCTGACAGATAAACTATCCCTTACTCTCCTAATGTACTTATATCACTCTTTATATTTAAATCACAAAACCGTTCCAACCTTATCTTGGTATAAGGTGTAAGATGTTGGTTGATGCCTAGTTTCTGCTATTCTGTTTTCTAATTTTTCCAATAATTGTTACCACATAATGAGTTCTTTTTCCAGAAGCTGGAGTCTATTGGTTTATCAAATAGTACATTACTATAATAATTGACTATTGTGTCTTATGTACCTAAGCTATTTCATTCATCTTCCACTCTACTTTTTAGCCTGTATCAAATTTTGATGACTGTCCCTTTATAACATATTTTAGGTCTATTTCTGCTAAGTCACCTTCCTTTGCCTTTTTTCCTTTATTTTCTTTGTTATTATTGGTCTTTTGTTTTTACAGATGAATTTTATTATTATGTTTCTTAGTAAAGCCCAATTTCTTAAACTGGAGTTTGTGACCCCATATGGGGACTCACAACTGAATCAGGGGTTGCAAAATTATAATTTATTATCAATACATGTTTGATTTGTATACCTACTTTATATACCTATATACCCCGAGTCACAAAATTATGGCGGCAAAAAAGGTTATGAGTGAAAAACTTTTAAGAAGCCCTGTTAAGGACATTATTATTTTCAGCTTTGGCTTCAGTTTATCTTTAACTAGATAATTGCTAAATTCTCTTCCAACTGTGAAAGTCTGTTTTTCTTTTAACCTTAAAAATAATATTTGTGGTCTCAATCTTTTAAGGATTGGTGGTGGCAAGGCAGGGCAAACTGGCAAGAAGATGATTTTACTCTTTCAGTTGTGATAACACCACATAGATAGCAATCTTATACATTAAAAAAAGCTTTGAAAGAAGAGACGGACATGATGATTTGTTAATTTCTTTTAAGGAAGTAATAGTACAATATAATATGAGAGTTGTAAAGTGTGGATCATTTTAGTTCTTCAATTTTTCTTTCAACTGAAAAAGTTAGAAGAACTTTTTTCTTTTGTTTATAATCAGGACTAGTCATCAAACATTTTAAAGCATACAAAAACACAAGAACCCCTTTTCATTGTGATTTTTGTTTTGAATTCTTGCTTTACCATAACATAATCTTCTCCCTCAGGATCATTTATTAAAATACTATTTTATTAGTGCTGATATGAAGCATGGCTTTCATTTATACCTTTTAAATAAGCTTTAAAATGAATTTCTATTTTTTTGTACTCTTCCCCCCATAAACTGCTCTTAATCATTTCTCAATCAGCTGCCTTTCACATGATCAGATAAGGATCTTTTCTGGGCCTCTTTTGGAGATAGCTACTTTGTCAAAGGCTTAATAATAATGTGACTATAATGCTCTATTAGAAGAAGACTTAGTGATTCTATCTCTGAATTTTAGAAGATGATGGAAGATGTGTCATTATTTCTTAGTAGAGAAGAAGAATTTGTGCAACACAAGTTATTTGGTGATTTTTTTAAAAAAGGAAATTATATATATATATGTTTTTTTTTAAAAAAGGAAATATATACATATATACATAACATAGAAAGCGTATAGCTGTAGATATAATTCCCCTGATCAAGATATCCAAAATAACACAGAATAATGATTAGGAAGGTAATTGTAGAGTTAAGTAGATTTGGGTTCTGCATTAAGTGCTGTCTATCCCCACTATGAACCATGTTTTGTTAACAGGATCTATTTTTTTAATAACAAGCTAAACAATGGATTTCTATTCCTCAATGAAGTTTTAAATAGAATTAACATGGTCATTTAAGAATTTTAGAGTATTTATCAAAGAATTAAAACCTTTGCACAGATGACTTTTGGATTGCCTAAGACATAGTTATTTGATTAGTTTGAGGGGAAGTGGGTTCTGAAGCCCAATGGTAAATAAAAATCAAACGCAATTATGTAAATGTGTTTAATTCTATTGACAATGGGGTATAGGCAACTTTGGAAAGCTGATGGCAGCATTTTGACTTTGGAGTTTGTTAGATGCTGTTTTTATGACATTTCTGAAGCTCTGGGGGTAAGCTAGGATGAAAACATCATAACATATGTTATTTAACCCCAGTATACAAACAAACCAATAAAGGGAAAAAAAAACCCTAATGATGAGCTGAAACACCCAAATAAGGATAGAAATGGGAAAGGGAGAAATGGGGAGAAAGAATTAACATCTGCAGGGTGCTCTCCAGGCTGTGATAAAAGAGTATGTGAAAGTTCCATGATCATGTATCTAAATTTGATTTATTAAACAGGCAGAGTTTTTTTTCTTGCACTATATAGTAGCAGTAAATGCATAAAAGCCTGCAGGACTGTGCTGAAATGTTTCTGTATTGATTTCATTGTTGCTAGAGTCAGATATAGATGTTTTCTTTTTATGCAAAATGCTGATGTATACCAATTTGTGACTGGGTTAGTGCCTTAAAGGAGTTCTCTGTAGGGCAAGTAAGTAACCATATTGTAACAGTTGGAAATTGGAAGAATCTCACTTTTCAATTCTTTTCACTTACTCAGCAGCAAAAAAGAACCCTATAGACCAATGAGGACCATACTCTTTCCTTTTATCTCTTCCTGCAAGTGTGAGAACTTGCATTAGCATTTGGGCCTAGATTATACATTAAGTTTGATTTGGAGTAATGGCTCCTTAAGCCTTATACAGACTACATTAACTTTTATCTATCTTGAAATCTTGTAGAAAACAGCTATTTGTTTATTGTGAAAGTGAATAATATGTTTCTTATTTTAATAGATTAAAAACAAAACAAAATTTTACTTATTTATTTTAATAGACTTGTTTTTATTTTAATAGATTTTATGTAGTGTTGGTTTGAAGTATCCTGTGAGCCATAACCAACATGTAGGGATAGGAAAATGGAAGGAGAGGAAGGAAAATGCATTTTCATTTTGTCTTTCACCCTTTAAACACAGTGTCTGGCAAATATTAAGTGCTCAATAAACATTTAGTGATTGACTGATTGATTGAGGTCAAGTTCATCAGGTATTTCCAAATGACAACATTTTTTTTTAAGAGACTGTTACTATGTTTTGCTTGATAAAAGGTCACTGTCTGAGATTTGAAGTGGATTTACACTTTAAATTTCCAGAAGCCCCATTTAAATTTGAATACTAATCAATCAGCAAACATCCAAGAGACATCTGTTCTAGGCCTTAAGGATAAAAAAACAAAATCTAGATATTCACTCCCCTCAGAGAGTTGTGCTGGAAATATTCAACATGTTTGAAATTAATTATCAAAAAATAAATGAAATGAATAGTCAGTGTTTTTGAGGTGGAAGAGAGGTACACTAACAACATATTTCAGAAGTCAAAGTGCCTTATCAGACTATATCTAAACTTGCCTAATTTTTAATCTTTTCCTGAAACCTACAAGTAAGCAGGCTGGAGTTCTGTCTTGTTTGCTTCTGTTTCTGCTTTTAAAATAGGAAATTATAAAAGTGAACACATGTAACTGAAAACATCCCACTTTTTTTCTTCCCAATAACTTAGATGGAATGAATTTAACAAGAGACCTTGAAAAGACATATAAAACAAAGTAAATTTAAAAAGTAATCTAAAAAACTAGTAATAAGTTCACCATAAACTTTGATACTTCAATGGATCTGGCACATTTTTAATTTTGACATATGTCTTTTCTTTTTATTCTGTGCGGCTATTGGCTAAACTAACTCTCCTTCTACTTTACCCCCGATACAGGCACGAGTAAAATCAGGCACTGTTCTTTATACTCCTATTGCATTGTGTCAATATCTGTGATGGTAGTGTTTACTACCTTCTCAACAGAGAATGTATAGGTCCTTTTTCTCCCTTTTCAATATTGCCATGAAATCAGAAAAAGTTAAAACTGAAAGAAATCAAAGATATGCGTTTCACTTCCCTTTATTTTATGTATAAGAAAAATAAGGTGGGAATGTTAATTGATTGTGTTCAGACAGCCAGTTAATGAAAACGTTGTAATTAAAATTTATGTTTCCTGATTTCTAGGCAATCTCCCCTTTATATCATCAATAGGCCTAGATTTCTAGATCATCTCTACCAATTCTTGCCTATAAACCATCCTGACATTAAATAATAGGAGTTATTACAGATTTTAGACTCCACTGTCCAAAACATTAAAACATTTATTCAATTTCCCAACTTCCACACCCTTAATTAGGAAAGTTAAAAGGTTTTGTTCATAAAACCCGCAAAGTTATAAAAAACAGAAGTTGCAAACATTTTTTTCATTAAACATGTGGGTTTGTCACGATGCCAATGTGGGAATTGCCTTCTAATTAATTGGACCTCAGATTGCATTGTCAATATTTTGAAAATAGTAGTGCAAAAAAATTAGTGCAGAAAGGGTCTGTCACTGAGAGAAAAAGGATACTATCTTGAGCACTTATCAGTCAGTTCTAGTATCAAAATCTAAGAGGCTATTATTGGAATTCCCAGGGAAATGATAAACAGAAGATAATAATAAAAAATACAGAAGAAAATAAGCTTTTGACTATTCCTGAAAATAAAGCATGATGCAACATAATGAATAATTAATGGCCAACCTGGTCCTGATATCTTTCTTATTTTCACTCTGAAAGTTTAGGCTGGAGCATTTAGTATTTTCTGTCTTGATCATGAAGGGAGGTCTCCTATCCTGAAATACCTACTTTACTCTAGAGTTTGATAGCAGATTAACAAGTAGAACAAGGTTAATGTCTGCAAAAAACTTAAAATATAAACCAAAAAAAAATCAAACAGATTTTTTATTTGATTGATAATATGATCTTAATAGTCAAAACTTTATAATAACCTTTTAATTTAAAATATGTTGAACTTAGGTAATCATTGTGAATTAATATGTGATAATTTTGTAATTTTGTATATTTTTTATATAATTAAAAAAAGATTAATAAATGAGCTAGAATATCCCATGGACTATAGTAGGAGTCTACTATATGGGTTTCTAAGAAGATCCTCTCTACAATATTTTGAAATATTAAAATATAAATATTCCTAGACTTTAGACAGGAAACTTGGGTTCTTGTGGTTCTGTCACTAACCAGCTGTATGATTTTTTGCAAGTTCCTTCTCTCTCACTTACATCCCTTGTTTGTGAAAACAAGGGAGTTAGATTTGATGTTCAGTGAGATTATCTGGAAGAACTGGTAGTCTTTGATTCTATGGGTTTTTATTTGTCTTTTATAGATATATACTAAATGGGAAATTAGAGATTACCTAATTCTAGGACAGGTAAATGGTGCATTGGATAGAAAGGCAAAACTCAGAATCAGAATAACCTGACTGTAAGTGCTGCTTCAGAGAATGACTAATTGTGCAACCCTGAACAAGTCACTTAATTTCTCTGTGCCTCAGTTTCCTCATATGTACATGAGGATAATCATAGAACTTATCTTTAAGCACAGTTTTGAAGATCAATTGAAAAACAAACAATTTCATAAACTTAAAAGTGCTTGATAAATGTTAGCTGAAATTATTCTTATTATCCTTATTATCAATTCAACTTCATTTGACATATAAATAATATAAAGTTCAAAGTTCACAATAGTGAAGGGAATCACCTCTCCCCCTTTTCTCTTTATATACAAAGCTCTGTCTTTTAAGTCAATGGTTCATGGATCTGTGGTTTCTTTGAAGTGTTAGATTGCCTGTGTTGAGTTTTATACTCCTGGTCATAACTCCAATATGCTGTTCACAGGATATTTCAAAATAATATCACATAGTGAGATTTTTATGGAAGCTTAAAGAAGTTAAGCCTGGACTATAACAAGTGGAGAGCAAACATCAGATAGAATTAGATCCCATTTATTTTAATCTAGGTCCAACACTATATACACAGATTCTATTTGTATATTTTCTCTCCTGTATTAGAATAAAAAATACATATTTTACTTCTTTGATCTATTTCTTTCTTCTAAAGGTTAGATTTCAGTGCAAGCATAAATTGTATATCTTTTCTTTATCTACCTGGGTTTTACATTGTCTTCCATATACTATAAAAAGCAGTATGGTATAGATAATAAAGAACTGACTTTTGAGCTGTGAAAACTTGAATTCAAGATCTACCTAAATGTGTGATTAATGGCTGAATAAGTTATAGTATATGAATGTAATGGAATATCATTGTTCTATAAGAAATGATGAGCAGGCTGTTTTCAAACATCCTGGAAAAATTTACATGAAGTGATGCTAAGCGAAGTATGTAGAACCAAGAGAACATAGTACACAGCAACAGCAAGATTATGAGATGATCAACTGTGATGAACTTGGCTCTTTTTCAATAATGAGGTGGTGTAAGGCAAAACCAATAGATTTGCAATGGAAAGAGACATCTGCATCCAGAGAGAGGACTGTGGAGATTGAATGTGAACCACAACATAGTATTTTCACCTTTCTTGATGTTGTTGTTTCTTTGCTTGTTCTTTTTTTTCTTTTTCATTTTTCCCTTTTTGATCTGATTTTTCTTGTGCAGCATTATATATATGGAAATATGTTTAGAACAATTGCACATGTTTAACCTATATTTGATTATTTGCTGTCTAGGGAAAGGGGGAGGTGTGGAGGAAAGGAGAAAAATTTGGAATAGGAGGTTTTGCAAGGGTGGATGTTAAGAATTATCTTTGAATGTATTTTGAAAAATAAAAAGCTATTATTGTTAAAAAAATAAAAATTCCATTGGAGTTGGCACTTGAATTTGAAGAGAGAGTTTCCTCACCTGGAAAACCCATGGGAACTCCCAGTACCAATTAAATCACAGAAAGATGCCCTATTCCTATACATATATTATGGTTTCCCCTCTAGACTTTTTTATTTTATGATTTCACAAAAATACTTGCATTTCAAAAATATCTTTTAGATCCTTATGTTGAAAAAAAGTTGTCCTTTGTTTCAAATTACTAAAATTATCTGACACTACTCTTGTTTTATAAAGATTTAACTTATAATAAAATACTCATCATCAAAGCCCTGAAGGAATATTATAATACTTAAGACAAATTAAAATTATACAATGCATCCTAGAAACAAAACCTATTCAAATCTTGGATGTGATTATGAATTTTTTATTCAATTTAATCCTTACCAAAAGCCATGCTTCCTAAATTGTGTTCAACCCATTTTCACTCAATGTGTAGTGATGGGAATATGAATGCATAAAGGGGACAATATAAAAAGAAAAGTGTTATTGTATCTCACCTAAAAACAGGTCATAGCCAAACAGTCAGGCCCTAGAAGGCAAATGAGTGTTTCTTGTAGTTTCATAGGCTATAAATTATAAGTGGCAATGAATAATCAACTAGAGATGCAGAAATTTCCCACATCCCCACAGAAAAGTAGTTTATATGTTCTCTGCCACAAAGCATATATAGATATTTTATAAGGACTGCCTTTTATGAACCTCATTAAGAAGAATTATCCAGGTATAGATATAGGATTGAAACTACTCTTATCCAAGTAACAGGTATCATTAGGAATTACAATATAATATTGAATATATTTGGTGTTTCATTGTAGAAAAATCTGTGGATTTATTTTAATCACACAAGAGATATGTTTCAAAGAGAATTAGAGTACCATTGCACACTGACCACAGAATTTGTACTTTCAATTGCATTTCCCATACTGATGATTCTCTGAAAGACTATAACTTTTATATGGTTCCATAGTTTTATCTAGTCCCCATCTTGAGTAATGACATGAATCTTTGAGAAGATTGATCCATATGGTATATATTGTCTAGGGTTGATCAACATAGATAATGATTTTGTGAGAATAAAATTTAGAATCAGAATCACAAATATCAAAGTTAGCAGAGATCTCCAAGAATATTTTGTACCATTCATATCTAAGTAGGAATTCCATGTATAATTACTCCAATCACTGGTCATCTAGCTTCTGCAAAAAAACAAACAAACTAACAAAACACCTTTTAAAATACAGAAATCATCTACCTTTCAGAGTAGCGCCTTTCACTTTTGGAAAATATCATTTGCATGTTTCTTTTTATGCCAATCCTACATCTGTCATTCTGCAACTTGTCTTACTCCCCCCAACCTATATTTTTGAAGTTGATTTTTTTTAAGATAGTGAATAATTTGGCTACATACTTATAAAAGCTTAAGATTAACATTGATCAGAAGGGCATTTACATGAACTCTATGATAAAGTGATTTTTTTTTAATTTTATTTTATTTGCATAACATATGTGTGGGTAATTCTTCAACAATAACCCTTACATAGCTTTCCGTTACAAATTTTTCCCCCCAACTTCCCCACCCCTTCCCTAGATGGCAGGATATCCACTACATGTTAATTATGTTAAAATATTGGCAAATCGAATATATGTATACATATTTCCAAACTTATCATTGGTGTGCAAGAAAAATCTTATCTACACAAATGATATATCAGATAAAGGAAACACAATGTAAGCAAACATCAATCAAGAAGTATGAGAATGTTATGTTGTGGTCCACATTTCGCATCCCTCTCTCTGGGTGTATATAGCTTTCTTCAGTGAACAATTGGAGGTGGTTTGAAACATTTCATTGTT
>JAJPUD010008185.1:0-93880 GCA_023553655.1 Myrmecobius fasciatus | reverse complement strand
ACCTGATATGAAGTTCTCCAGAGAGCCGTGCCCAAATATTTCTGAGTTCGTTGACTTGAAGATCAGTTCAGAGGCTTATTTTATTGTTGATTTGAGAGAAGATCGGAGGAGAGGCAGAAAGTCACCTTTTCACTCCGCCATCTTTACTCCACCCTGCACATTCACTTTTGCAAAACCTTGTGTTCCAAATTTTTCTTCCTCTCTCTCCTCATGCTCCCTCTCCAAGACAGCAAGCAATCTGACAAAGGTTAAACATGTACAATTCTTTGAAATATATTTCAATATTCATCATGCTGGCCAATGAAATTCATATAATTCTTTACATTCTAAAAAGCAGAAATGAATTTATGAAATATCATCATGTTTCTTTTCTTTTGGAAATGTGGGGTTTTGACATGTAACTATTGCCACTGTGGATGTTTCAGGAAAGAATATACGGAAGGAAGCAGAGAAAAACAAGCTTGTTATTCTGAGAGAGTAAGTATGGGGCAACAGCTACAGGAATTGGAGAAGCATCAGAAGACTTTATTTAAATTTCTCTTCTGAGACCCTTTCCCAGAAACTGAAATGTCTACTTGCAGAGTTATTCTCTTGACTTTTAAATTAGCCAAGCAAGTGTAAATGACAATGTTTGGATCTACCTTTTTTGAAGCTAAATCTCTTGAAAAAATCATTTATGACTGATGAATCTATTTTTGCTCTTTTGTTCTTTATCTTTTCACATTCTTAATTCTGTAGTCTGGCTTCCAATTTATCTTTCAACTTAATCTTTAAAATTAAAAAAAAATTCTCCAAAATTACTAATGATATTTTTTATCTTTACAAAAATATTTTAAACTTTTTTCTTTAGCTTTTGTTTTATCACTTCCAGAAATTGTATTTGAATTTGTTCCTAAGTTCTATTTTCCTTTGAGTCTTTCCTTATAAATTTTTTGGGGAGATTTTTTCTCTTCTTCTGGGTTTGTGTTTTGAATGTCTCTATCACCATAAAAACTTTTTATGAGATTCTTTTTTTTTTTTTTTTTTTTTCCAATTTTCTGACTTAAGGCTTTGTTAGGTCCAGGTTCTACATACTTCTGAAGGGAATATCAGAATTGATTCTGTTGTAGCTCTCTTGTGGGTATTGGTTGTTTTGTTATTCCAGGCTTCTAAGGCCATCTGATGCTCAGAACTTAAAAACTTCTGTGATCTTATCAAGGGCAAAATCAGATCCTCCTGTCCCAGTGAAGTCTGAGCTTTGCAGAGACTTGACCTATATATGGGTCTAAGCAGCCATATATTGCAGTTGAACTGAGACACTTCAGATTGCTCTAAAAACTGGAGATGAAAACAAACTTTGTTTTCCCTGGCATCTAGGCACATTGTTGCTGTTTGCTTCTGAATTTCCCCTTTGCTTGATAGGGTTTGTGACTTATCCTTACATCTAGGTACTGGTTCTTTTCACAGTCCACACTGGATTTGTGATTCAGGAAGGTGCAAGAAGCAATAGTTTGTTCTCAAATCTTGTTTAGGTTTGAGTTTAGGACCTTTTATTTCCCTTGGGCAAAGTCTCTAGTTGTTGGAATGTTCCATAGGGCTAATTTCTGGCCTGTGTCTAAAGACCTTTATCTGTCTCCCTATGTCAACCTGGGCAGAACAAATGACTCATTTGAGCATATAATATTTCCCCCTCCTTCTTAGAGTCAGTTTGATGCATTTTCTAGGCTTGTTTGAGGGTGGAAAGAGCTCTTTGTATTTCTTGCTTCTCTGCCATCTTAGCTCCATCTATATTAATCTTCTCTTAGTTGTCAAATCTAGCATTTGATACAGTTAGCCACTTTTTCTATTTGCTCTCTCCTTTCTGTGTTTTGTAATTCTGCTCTAGTCCTCCCCCTAATTCTCTGACCATTCTTTCTCAACTACCTTTGTTGGATGTTCATCCTTGCAACACTTATTAATTGTGGCTTAGCTAGTGAAAAATAATTTATTAAGTGATAAAAATAAAAAATAGAACATGGGTACTATTAACATATATTTTTCTAATTTAGTATTTGACCCACAGGTATCCTGTTACATAGTTTAGTGACCTCAGTTTCTATTGATTTGATACCAGTCAATATTTGGATTTAAAGTCTCATTTTATATCTTGTTTGGAGATGAAAGAAGAGGTGCCTTTCACTTCCTCTCCCCAGTATCTTTTGGGCATATAGTATGGATGGATCACTGCACATTATTTAGAGTCAATGATAGTTCCTTGAATAACCAGAATGATCCCCTTAGTCAAAGAAATCAAGAAGTTAATTAAATTAAATTTTCTGGACATACTCATACTTTATAACATGTAACTTGTTTCTTCTTCAAAGAAATGAATAATTAAAAATTCAATGGTCTTGACATTCCTGAAAATAACACAATAAATTGAATCATAGATTTAGAGATGGAAGGCAATTTAGAAGCCATCAATTCTAACCTATTTATTTAATAGAAGATGAAACATGCATAGAGAGATTACAACACAATTCCAGGAATTCTGGGGATCCAGTTATTTAATCATTATTTGGGAGAAAGGGAAAGCTTTCATAAAGCAACTGACCTAAATCCTCAGGAGAGTTGCTTGCTGTTTGGATCAATCATAGATAACTTAGCAGTTAACCTAGAAGACCAAGGATGAGCACAAAACACCTTGTTTTGGAGAGAGATTTCCTTCCATAGTTGGATTTTTCATTGACCTCCAACAGTTTACAGATGATAGGTTAAATAAAAAAGGAAATGTTTAACCCAAATTACAATTTCTACCTCTGTACTACTTTCCCATCTACACTCCAGATAAAGGTGATAGCATCTTGAAAAATTCTATAGTTTCATAAAGATGTTTTAGAATTCAGTATTTTTTCCATTCCTTGTTCCTTTAAAAAATTGACTGTAACTATGTCTCTAACAGATGCAACTGACATTTTACAGAATAGATTAAGAAAGATAAATTAAGAAGCAAAATTTCACAGAAAGTAAGTAGGTGTCTCCAATGTTTAGAATAAAAATATGTGTATATTATAAATGATTCCTTATCTTCAGAGTAGAACCAAAAATAAAACTCTTGTATTCCATTTCACTTGATGTTTGCCCTAGCTCACTTTAATTTTTATTCAATTTCAATCATAAAATATTTTTGAGGAATTTTTTTTAATATGAAGAAGAGTCACTTGGTGGCTTCTAAGCTCACTTCCAGATTTAACTCTGTGTTCCCTTGTTTTTATTATTTAATATTTGCTAGAAAGATGAGATCTGTGTCTCTGGGCATACAAAGAAAGAAAAGATTCTTCAAGCTTTCAACTAATTTACAACCTCATTTGTGAGACATGATAGCACCCAATTATATATTGCAAATTAATACGTGATATGTAGGAGGAACCCAGGGAGTGAAGTAGTTATTTTCCCTTTCCCCCTTCTTATTTACCCACTTGCCTCATCTTTTAGTAGAGGCTTTGTCAAAATCACCTGTGTAACTATATATTTGCTCATTATTGGAGCATGGTCAAGCTTTGAAAAGACAAAGGTATGTTGAGACACTCTTATTTTACATGAAGTTCTACTTGCAAAATTCTGAAAAAGCCTATTTGTCCTCTGTTTATATAGTCACTTATAATGGTACTCATTTTTTATCTCTTATGATATTAAATACCTTTGTGAGTTTGTTTCTACTCCATCTATTCTCTTTCCTCTTCCTTATCTATTCCTTTTTCTTGTTCCTTGCTAGCTCTTCCCTTCCCTCTCCTTCTTTTGTCTTCTTAGATTCTCATTCAATCTCTTCTTTGACTGATAAAAGGTTTTATAAACTCTTCCTGGTGTCAGAAGACAAAAGATTTTGTGAATGGAATTGGGATTTCTTCATACCCATGAATTTCTTTTTGATTCACCAGGATCACCTGTCTTCTTCATTCCAATGAGAACACTTAAACAGTCATTTCCCTATGAAATTAGGAGATTGTATTGAAATAGTGTATTTAAATCATGATGAGTGATTAAGCTACAATGGTGGCAGTAGGAATGGAGAAGAGATAAATTCATAAAAAATGTCTTTATAGATATCATTGACTACCTGGTGAAGCCAAAACTGAACCCCTCTAATGGTGCTGAGAACAATATAGGTTATGTAAATGAATGGGACAGATTCTGTCTCCTCTTGTTGGAACCAGATCTTTTTTTGCATGATAACCATTTTCTCTAGTATTTTGCAGGTTGCCAGGATGTGTATGAATGTAGATGCATGTATACACATAGTATATGTGTATTTGTCTGTGTAAATTTTTTTCCTTCTTGGAATTGGTAATGAATGCTAAATAGTGATTTCTTCCATACTCTTTTCCAAGCCCTGGAATATCCTTTAAACTATACAGAAATGTCAAAACAAGATATTATATGAGGTGTCCTTATAAATTAATAACTGTGTGTTATTTGTTCTGAGGGACACTGGGAAAATGTTTCTGATTCTACAAGTATCTCTTTTAAATTCTACCATTGCAGATATATCCCTTTGATTCCATTCTGTTGTGAAGTCCTTGGAGATATAAAATACTAAACTATTATGAAATAATGCCATAGCATCCTAATATTGATGGTGAGTTGAGAATAAGGTATTCTAGAGGCTGCATACAAGGTAGTCAGTTTTGGAATGATAAGTAGAGATGACAAAAAGTGCTAGCAGGGTAGCAATAAAGACACAAGAAGGATTTTTCTCAGGTTTCAAGTGTCTAAAGAAAATTTGACTAAGGTAAATTTTGTCTACTATCTCACCCTAAATTTCATAATTTTCCTGGTTTGTTCCAAGAGACAACCTGGAAGAACAGAAAATAATGATCTTTTCTTTTATTGAGGTTTAAAAGTCAAGGCTGAAAAGGCTTCATTTTGTGAAAACATTTATATAGATATAAATCTCCATTGACAGAGCTCAGAATTTTGGAATCTCTTCTTTAGCATGTTGACCACTACAGTGACTCCCAACATTCTATAGGTTCAATAGTAAAAATATTTTTATAGTTTTCCTCTGAAAAGCAATATTGTAATATTTGGTGACCAGACCTACAACAAAATTGGTATGTGTTGCTGTTGTTTTAGTCATTTTCATTTGTGCAAACATCTTATAATTCCTTTTGTGGTTTTCTTGGCAAAGATATCACAGTGGTTTGCCATCTCCTTTTCCAGTTATTTGAAGTTCATATGGACTCATGCTAAGATGAAGTGAGTGAAGGCTGAATGTGATGTTACTTTAGTATATATAAATCTGTTCTCTTCCCAGTAAGCAGGCACACATGATGCCCTGGGGCACAGATGGAGTACCTGGACATGGGGATGAATGAACATCTTAAGCTATTCTCCATTCCTGGCAGGATCCAAAAGGTTGCTAAAGTCCTCAGCTTACGTTGTCCTCACGGCGTTTCTCCAACTTGCTAAACTTTCTGTGACACCAGCCCAACACAGCAGCTGCACCATTCACTGCCATGCATACCTACCCTATGTCCCTCACTGCCCGGAGGACACGGGCCTCTGACCACTCATTTCCCCCAACTCCATTCACTCCACTCCATTTGGGGCAGCCACTACCCACTCCCTCCTCTTGCCCCTTTCCCTTCCTCTTTCTCAGCCTCTTCCAGTACCATGACCAATCTGAAACTGAACTTAGAGCACAGCACAAGCATCCACACTGGCACCAGCACTGGCACCTGCACTGGTATAGTCATCAGCTTTGAAGAAGATGCCAGGCACAGACATCAAACCAAATATGAAGGGTCATTGATCAAACTTACATCCAAATAGTCTGTTGGATTTGTGACTTTTGACAGCAGTGCTGGGGCAGAAGCAGCCAAAAAAAAGCATTGAATATTCTTTTTAATCCTGAGAATCCATAAACCTTAAGATTATGTTTTCCAAGGCCAACATTAAAATGGCAAAGAGCCAACTGAGGACACCACCAAATCCCACTGGTATTCACTCTCCCTGGGTGCATACTTTATTACATGGGATCCCTGTGACCTCACAGGGACTGCTCTGATCTCTGCTCCCTGGATATTGGACTGCTTACCTATTTTAAACTACAGAGCTTGACCCCTGCCTTCCCACATGCTGCATTCACCTACCTAGCTGCTGCCTTGCATGTTCAGATGCAATAGTAATTTCCCTTCGAAGCCACACAAATATGGAAATCTAATCAATTCTGTTGGTCTATCAGTCTTGTCACAACAGCTTGAATCCCTCAGTCTAAGTCCCCACTGGAGCATCTAGTTGGGAAAACAGTTATAGAATCATTGTGCAAATTGTTTGGGTGGGCACTCTTCTGGAGTGCTCCCATCTAAATTATTCTCCAAAGACTGTGAATTATAAAACCAACTTAATCTACACTGTCCCATATCCCCCCTTTTCCTTTATTTCTTACTTTCTATTCCAATCCTGTCCCAGAGGCACTCCCAGGCCTGGCTATAGGAGCAAAGGGTCTTTTGGATGAAACAAGGCAACTTTAGAACTGTGACCCACTGTGGGATAGAGATATTTCCAGGCCTCTGCCACCTGAATCATTTTGTTTCTGCAGCTCTGTTTAAAGAAAATAAGATGACTTCCGGGGGTGGAGCCAAGATGGCGGAGATCAGGCAGGAGTCTCTGTAACCTCCTCTAACCTTCCCTCAAACCAACAACATATGAAGCCTCTAGACCGGTTTTGAAGTAAAAAAATCCACAATGTCTGGAGGACAATGCATTTCTAGAAGAAGATACCCTGGAAGAACTTCAAAACAGGTCTATTTTAATTGGGCAGGGGCCTGGTCTGCTGAACCCAGATTGCAGAACAGGGAGACCGGGGCAGGGAGCTGGAACAGGAGTCAGACTATTTTGCCTTTCACGCACCTGGGAGTCTTCTATGGGCCTCTTGGGCCAATCTGTCCTGATTGTAAGCAGGTGGTTTGGAAAATCTGCCTTTTGTGGGGGGTAGATTGTGAACCACTGAACCCCTGATGAGCGCTGGAACTAGCTACCATTACACAGCACCCTAAAGTAATCCATCAATCAGCAGAACTGATCAGCACCTGAAATAACTCAATCAGCAGAACTGCCCCAGGGCAAATTAAAGCAGCTGTCCCTCCTTTGCCTTGAACAGATCTCACACCTTTTAAAAAAATGAATAGAAAACCAAAAAGAGCTCTCACCATAGACAGCTTTTATGGAGAGAGGGAAGAACAGACCTCAGATCCTGAGGTCCCTAAAGGTAAAGCAACTCCAGAAAAAGCCCCAGAGAGAGACATAAGCTGGACCCCATGGCACAAGGCTTTCTTTGAAAATTGCATAAAGGATCTTAAAAGGGAGAAGAAATAAGGGGAAATGAAATGAGATCATTGCAAAAAAAAATGGAAAAAATGAAAAAAGAATGCAATGAACAAAAAAATGTAATTGGTCGATTGCAAAAGGAACTAAAAACAGTAAATGAAGAAAATAAGACATTAAAATTAGAATCGAATAAATGGAAGTGAATAACTCAACAAGACTTCAAGAATCAGTCAAACAAAACAAAAAAAAAAGGAAAGATAAAAGAAAATATGAAATATCTCCTAGGAAAAACAACTGACCTCGAAAATAGATCTAAGAGAGACAATCTAAGGATTATAAGGCTTCCTGAAAGCCATGATGAAAAAAAGAACCTAGACACTATCTTCCAGGAAATCATGAAAGAAAATTGCCCTGATATTTTAGAATCAGAAGGCAAAATAACTATTGAAACAATCCACTGATCACCTCCTGAAAGAAACCCCAAAATTAAATCCCCCAGGAATATCGTGGCTAAATTTCAGAACTCATACCAAGGAAAAGATATTGCAAGCAGCCAGAAAGAAACAATTTAAATATAAATGAGACACAATTAGTATTACCCAGGACCTGGCAGCTGGCAGCTTCCACTTTCAAGGATTGAAGAGACTGGAATCTGATATTCCAGAAAGCAAAGGACCTGGGATTACAGCCAAGAATAAACTATCCAGCTAAAATGAGCATTATCTTTCAGGAAAGAAGATGGACATTCAATGATATAGATGAATTTCATATATTTTTAATGAAAAGACCAGAACTGAACAAAAAATTTGATCTACAAACACAGAACTCAAGAGAAACATAAAAAGGTAACAAGAAAAAAAAAACTCTTGAGAACTATATTTATGTTATGGATATACTTATAGAATGAGGGTTGATTTTATTATTATGTTATGATTATTATGATATTGTGATTGTGATTATTATGATATGATAATCTGAAAAATAAATTAGAGGTAGAAAAAGGATAACACCAGAAGAAGAAGAAAAGGAGATAAAATAAGGGAAATTACATCACATGTAGAGGCAAAGAAACCTATAATAATTGAGGGGAAAAAAGGAGAGGAATTAGAATTGTGTTAATCTTCATCTCATCACATTTGGCTCTGAGAGAATAATAGACATATTTGGTATCAAAAAGAAAATTGTCCTACTTTATAAGGAAACAGGAGGGAAAGGGGGAAAAGAAAGGGAAAGACTAATAGAAGGGAAAACAGAAGAATTAAGGGAAAGTTGTAAAAAAGGGAGTGGGGCTATAAAGGGGAAGGATTTTTTGAGGGAAGTGGTTATCAAAAGCAAAATACTAGGAGGGAAAGAAAGAGGATAGGAAAGAGAAAAGCATAAGCTAGGGTAAAGAAGATGGCAGGAAATACAGAATTAGTTATTTTAACTGTGAATGTGAATGGAATGAACTCTCCCATAAAGTGGAAGCGGATAGCAGACTGGATTAAAAACCAGAATCCAACAATATGTTGTTTACAAGAAACACATTTAAAGCATAATAATAGATACAGAGTGAAGGTAAAAGGCTGGAGCAGAATCTATTATGCTTCAGTTGAACCAAAAAAAAGGAGGGGTAGCAATCCTGATCCCAGATCAAGTAAAAGCAAAGATAGATCTAATTAAAAGAGACAAGAAAGGAAACTATATCTTACTAAAGGGTACTATAGATAATGAAGCAATATCAATACTAAACATATATGCACCAAGTGGTATAGCATGGAAATTCTTAGAGGAAAAGTTCAGAGAGATGCAAGAAGAAATAGACAGCAAAACTATAATTGTGGGGGATCTCAACCTCCCTCTCTCAGAACTAGATAAATTAAACCACAAAATAAATAAGAAAGAAGTTAAGGAGGTAAACAAAATGTTAGAAAAGTTAGGTATGATAGATCTTTGGAGGAAGTTAAATGGAGACAGAAAGGAGTTTACTTTCTTCTCAGCAGTTCATGGAATTTATATAAAAATTGACCATGTGTCAAGACACAAAAATCTCAAAATCAAATGCAGGAAGGCAGAAATAGTAAATGCATTTTTTTTTTTCAGATCATGATGCAATAAAAATCACATGTAATATAAGGCCAAGAGAAAATCGACCAAAAAGTAATTGGAAACTAAATAATCTCATTCTAAAGAATGAATGAGCGAAACAGCAAATTCCAGACACAATTACTAATGTCATCCAAGAGAATGACAATAATGAGACAACATACCAAAATTTGTGGGATGCAGCCAAAGTGGTAATAAGGGGAAATTTTATATTTCTAGATGCTTATTTGCATAAAATAGAGAAAGAGAAAATCAATGAATTGGGCTTGCAACTAAAAAAACTAGAAAAAGAACAAATTAAAACCCCTCAATCAAATACCAAACTTGAAATCCTAAAAATAAAAGGAGAGATTAATAAAATTGAAAGTAAAAAACTATTGAATTAATAAATAAAACTAAAAGTTGGTTTTATGAAAAAAGCAACAAAATAGATAAACCTCTAGTTAATTTGCTCTATTTCTTTTTCTAAAATGGTGTTATTTAAATAATTTATTTCCTCTTCTGTTAACCTGGGCAATCTATATTTTTGTAGATATTCCTCTATTTCATTTACATTATCAAATTTATTGGCATAAAGTTGGGCAAAGTAACTCCTAATTATTACTCTAATTTCCTCTTCATTGGAGGAAAGTTCTCCCTTATCATTTTTGAGACTAACAATTTGATTTTCCTCTTTCCTTTTTCTAATCAAATTAAAAGCTTATCTATTTTGTTGGTTTTTTCATAAAACCAGCTCAGTTTTATTTATTAATTCTATGTTTTCTTATTTTCAATTTTATTAATCTCCCCTTTTATTTTCAGAATTTCCAATTTGGTATTTAATTGAAGGTTTTTAATTTGTTATTTTTCTAGGTTTTTTAATAGTAAGCCCAATTCATTGATCTTCTCTTTCTCTATTTTTTGCAAGTAAGCATCTAGAGATATAAAATTGCCCCTTATAACCACTTTGGCAGTATCCCACAAATTTTGTTACCGACTCTCATCAGAGTCAATCTCCTGGATGAAATTATTGATTGTGTCTATGATTTGCTTTTTCACCCATCCATTCTTTAAACTTAGATTATTTAATTTCCAATTAACTTTTGGTCTATTTTCTCCTGGCCTTATATTACATGTAATTTTTATTGCATAATGATCTGAAAAGGATGCATTTACTATTTCTGCCTTTCTGCATTTGATTTTGAAATAATAAGTTAAAATTCTTGTAACTTGTTTTTTTTTGATGCATTTACATTAAGGATGAATAAGTTCACACAGAAATATAGGATTTTCCACTCTAATAACACCACTACAATTTATGAAAAGTTATGAAAAGAAAACATCTTGATGTGCAGAAACATAAATTGATTAG
This sequence comes from Myrmecobius fasciatus, assembly GCA_023553655.1. Classification (NCBI taxonomy): domain Eukaryota; kingdom Metazoa; phylum Chordata; class Mammalia; order Dasyuromorphia; family Myrmecobiidae; genus Myrmecobius; species Myrmecobius fasciatus. The sequence goes on along the minus strand of JAJPUD010008185.1, from coordinate 83,157 downwards.
CTTGGTATGTCAGCAGATTATTAAGAGTAATTTTTGGAATCCCTGTTATTTTGCCTGAAAGTGAAATCAGATACCCGTGTGATGCTCACACATAATCATCCTTGGGTGATGTCAGATGATTCTTTTCTGTAATAGGACCTTACACAGGTCACAGTGTTACAAGAATGAGGTTTTCTTGAGTAGACCTCTTTGCTTCATTCCTTTTCCTCATTTCCTGGTAGTCCAGGTTTACTAGAAATGGTTTTTTATCTTAGGGGAAGGGTACTCAGTAATGGAGGGACCTGCATCTCTTCTGAAGACATCTGTGTCTATGAGGTTTTCTCTGCAATGCCAGCTAACAGCCTTTGCCCATTGTGGGAAAAGAGGAATAGAAAAAAGAGCAGCTGAAATCTCATTTTGCTGCTACACAGAAAGATAGCCAGAGCCCCCCTCTCCACTTTCTGATGGAACATGTACTTTTCCCTATCTTGTCAGTTTCTGTTATCTTTTCTGAACTTGCAAACAACCAAAAAGGCGTAAGTATTTTGTGTAACAAGGCTCTATTTGGTATCATAAAGGATTTCACATTTGTGTTTGTGTAAATTAATAAAGAGAAATGGAGAGCCTTGTTAGATTAGTTATTGTTTAGTTTGAAACTTAAAGATGATTCTGTTCTTCACAAAGAAATATTTTTTCCAAACAGTTTAAAAATGAGGGAAACAAATTGTTTAATTTCATTTAGTTTTGTGAGTGTATGTCATATTACTGCTTGGTCCTGAAATGCTTTACTTATTGCCTATAGTCACCTTACTTGCATTCAGACTTTGGAGAATAAGTTGCTATTATGTATCATTGCTGATTCTATGATTATGTGAAAGTGGATAATATATGAAATACAAGATAAAGTATCATCCAAGATGAAATCAATGAACTTATGATTCTTAAAGGGAAAATGGTGATGACCCGATTCTAGTTCTTTCATTGTGACTCAGTATACTGTCCATAACAAGAGCAAGTCCAGCCTTTCCATTCTCCTTTAAAAATGGAGAAAATCGGGGCAGCTAGGTGGCGCAGTGGATAGAGCACCAGCCCTGAAGTCAGGAGGCCCTGAGTTCAAATCTGGTCTCAGACACGTAACAGCTGTGTGACCCTGGGCAAGTCACTTAACCCCAATTGCCTCAGCAAAAAAAAAAAAAAAAAAAAATGGAGAAAATATTATTCAATATGGTCAGTTGAGATGATAGAGAAAACACCAAATTAGGACACAGGATCAGGGTTTAAATGCTGGTCTTGTTTCTTGATTAGTATGAGGACTCCAGGCTTGTAATTTAAACTCCCACAGCAACCATGCCTATAGTAGCTATTGAAGTGGCTTTGATGTTGTGACTTTTAGGCACATCCCTGTTTTATAGATGAAAAGAACTGAAGCTTATGTACATTAAATGATTTGATTTTAGAATGCTGGTAATTGTTAGTATTTCTAAATTGAAAAAAATGAGGATTTAAACTATATGACATCTGATGTCCCTTCCAGCTTTAAATTCAATGGGCTTTGTCTCAGTTATCCTATAAGTTGTCTATTCTGGCATCAATAAGTAGAGATGAAACCAAATGTATTTTTTCCCAAAAATTATTTCTTAGTAGATTAAAAAAAAACTTTGGTGATAACTAATTTTTTAGTGCATATCAGATAGCAGACATGGTGCTGCACTCACAGTCAGAAAGACCAGAATTCAAAACCCATCTCTGACACCATCTAACTCTATGCCTAAGAAGACTTGTTATTTCCCTCTATACATTGGCTCTACTGTTTTCAACATCCCCCCTCAAGCTTCCCCATACTCTTTCTCTTTCAATTCTCAGGTGAGAACCTTTTTCATTGTGGTTTCTTTTGAACTGTATTGAGTGGAGTAGCTAAGTCTTTCACAGATGAGCATCAATGGAGTATTCTTCTTACTAAGTAAATTGTTCTCCTGATTCTGCTCATTTCACCTTGCATCATTTCATGCCCAATAAACTTCAGTGGCTCCCTAGTGACTTCAGGTGTAAATATGGAATGCTCTATCTGGCTCAAAACTCTTCATATCCTAGCCCTTTCATAATTCATGTTTCGAAAATCAATAACATTTTGCTTATAGCCTATATACATTGTTTCTGTAAAATTTAGCTGTATTCAGGAGAGTTTTATTTTGTCTTGAACTATAATATAAGCTTTATGACACATGGGATATAATACTTATACCTGCTCTGACCAAAGGAATGTAAATTTTGGTCACTGAAATCTTCCAAGATGTCTTGAGGTTTATGGCTAGGACCAAGCCTTAAACCTAAATCATTCTGACTTTCATTGATAGATCAGCAATAGGTCCCAGACCTTCTTCTCTTCTCTTCCTTCCTGCCTGCCTTCCTTCCTTCCTTCCTTCCTTCCTTCCTTCCTTCCTTCCTTCCTTCCTTCCTTCCTTCCTTCCTTTTTTTCCTTCTTTCTGGTGCAAGACCACTTTTGTGATAGGTATTGTATTTTTTGCCTTCTGAATGGATGAGGTCTTGAGAGGGACATCATCTGGAATTATAATAAAATTTAATGAAAAGAGAGAAATAAAATAGATGACTTGAAAATAAAATGAAGTAGCTATAGATAAGACAAAATGCTTGGGAGTCTACTTGCCAAAACAGAGAGGAACTTATTGAGCATTATTATAAAATGCTCTTTATATAAATAAAAATTGATTTAAATAATTGAAAAAAGAAATAATTCATGAGTAGATCAAACCAATATAATGAAAATGATAAAATTACATATCATAGTTTACTTATTCAGAGCCACTGCAATCAAACTGTCAAAGGATTAGTTTATGAAGCTAAAACAATAATAACAAAATTCATTTGAAGTTCATTCAATTTAATTTAATAAACATTAATTAAATACCTACTGTGTATTGTAGATATAAACAAAAGAAGATAGTTTTTTCCCTAAAAAACTTACAAAATATTGGAGAAGACAATATACAAAAAGGAGAAAAGCAAGGTAGTTGAAAGTGGGAGAGAAGGTATTCAGAATTGAAAAATGAGAATGGTGGAGTCAAATATAAGGAGGTTAACTGCTGTGATAAGCAGCAAGAGGTCAAGAATATTCAGGAAATAATTTGTAGCATATTTCTCTGATGAATATCTCAATTGTGAGACATGTAGGGAGCTTAGTCAAATTTACAAAAGGAGAGGAATTTATAAATTGATAAATGTTCTTAGGATGAGAATAAAAGTTTTCAGAAGAGTAAATCAATGCTATACTTAGTCATATGAAAAAATTTTACTGAAGCTTTTTATTTTTCAAAACATATGCATGGATAATTCTTTGACATTAACCCTGTAAAACCTTGTGTTACAATTTTCCCCCTCTTCCCTGACCCTTTCCCCTAGATGGCAAGTAGTCCAAAATATGTTACACATGGTAGAAATACATGTTAAATCCAATATATGCACAGATATTTATACAATTATCTTGCTGCACAAGAAAAATCAAATCAGACTGGAAAAAAATGAGAAAGACAATAAAATGCAAGCAAACAACAAAAAGAGTGAAAATGCTAATGTTGTGAACCACATTCAGTTCCCACAGTCCTAGCTCTGGGTGTAGATGACTCCTTTCATCACTGAACAATTGGAACTGGTCTGAATCATCTCATTGTTGAAGAGAGCCATGTTTATCAGAATTGATCATCACATAATCTTGTTGCTGTGTACAGTGATCTGGTTCTGCTCATTTCACTTAGCATCAGTTTACGTAAGTCTCTCCAGGCCTCTCTGAAATCATCCTGCTGGTTGTTTTGAACAGAATAATAATATTCCTTAACACTCATATACCATAACTTATTCAGCTATTCTCCAATTGATGAGCATCCACTCAGTTTCCAGTTTTTTGCCACTACAAAAAGGACTGCCACAAACTTTTTTTGCACATGTGGGTCCCTTTCTCTCCTTTATAATCTCTCTGGGATATAAGTCCAATAGAAATACTGCTGGATCAAGGGGTATGGACAGTTTGATAATTCTTTGGGCATAGTTCCAAATAGCTCTCCAAAATGGTTATATCTGTTCACAATTCCACCAACAATGTATTAGTGTCCCAGTTTTTCCCACATCCCCTCCAACATTTATCATTATCTTTTCCTATCATCTTAGCTAATCTGAGAGGTATGTAGTGGTATCTCACAGCTGTCTTAATTTGAATTTCTCTGATCAATAATGATTTAGAGCACCTTTTTATATGACTAGAAATGGTTTCAATTTCTTTATCTGAAAATTGTCTGTTCATATCCTTTGACCATTTATTAATTGATGCATGGCTTGAATTTTTATGAGGTTGAGTCAATTCTTTATATATTTTAGAAATGAGGCCTTTAACAGAACACTTGAATGTAAAAATGTTTTCCCAGTTTATTGCTTCCCTTCTTGTCTTGTTTGCATTAGTTTTGTGGGTACAAATTTTTTTTTTCTGAGGCAATTGGGGTAAGTAACTTGTCCAGGGTCACACAGCTAGGACATGTTAAGTGCCTGAGGCCAGATTTGAACTTAGGTCCTCCTGACTTCAGAACTGGTGCTCTGTCTACTACACCAATTTGCTGCCTCAGGTACAAAAATTTTTAACTTAATCTAATCAAAATTATCTATTTTGTGATTAATAATGATCTCCAGTTCTTTGGTTACAAATTCCTTTCTCCACAGATCTGAAAGGTAAATGAACCTATGTTTTTTTGTTTTTTTAAATTTATAATATCACTCTTTATAACTAGATCATGAACCCATTTTGACCTTATCTTGATATATGGTTTTAGGTGTGGGTCAATGCCTAGGTTTTGCCATACTTTCTAGGAGTTTTGTGTCAAATAATGAGTTCTTCTGCCAAAAGCTGGGGTCATTGGGTTTGTCAAACACTAGATTGCTACAGTCATTGACTATTTTGTTCAGTGAACCTAACCTGTTTCACTGATCGACTACTCTAATTTTTAGCCAGTACTAAATGTTTTTGATGACCACTGCTTTATAATATAGTTTTAGATCTGGTAGCTAGGCCACCTTAATTTGCATTTTTCATTAATTCCCTTGTAATTCTTGACTTTTTGTTCTTCCAGATGAACTTTATCATTTTTTTCTAGATCTATAAAATAATTTCTTAGGGTTTGATATTTTTCCAATTGTTTAGATCTGACTTTATTTCTGTAGAAAATGTTTTGAAGTTGTGTTCATATAGTTCCTGACTTTGCCTTGGTAGGTAGACTCCCAAATAGTTTATATTATTAACAGCTATTTTAAATGGAATTTTTCTTTGTATCTTTTGCTGCTGGACTTTGTTGGTAATATATAAAAATGCTGATGATTTATGTGGATTTATTTTGTATTCTGCAATTTTGCTAAAGTTGTGGATTGTTTCTAATAGTTTTTTAGTTGATTCTCTAGGGTTCTCTAAGTATAACATCATATCATCTGCAAAGGGTGATAATTTGGTTTCCTCATTACCTACGCTAATTCCTTTGACCCCTTTTTCTTCTCTTATTGCCAAAGCTAACATTTCTAATACCATATTGAATGGTAATAGTGATAGTGAGCAACCTTGTTTCACCCCTGATCTTATTGGGAATGGTTCTAGTTTGTCTCCATTACATATGGAGCTTGCTGATGGTTTTAAATAGATGCTAATGATCATTTTAAGGAAAAAGTCCATTTTTCCTATACTCTCTAGTGTTTTTAATAGGAATGGATGTTGAATTTTATCAAATGCTTTTTCTGCATCTCTTGAGATAATCATATGGTTTTTGGTTATTGATATTGTCAATTATGCTAATAGTTTTCCTATTATTGAACCAGCTCTGCATTCCTGGTATTAAATCCTACTTGGTGATGATGTATTATCCTGGGAATGACTTTCTGTAATCTCTTTGCTAATATTTTATTTGAGATTTTTGTATCAATATTCATTATGGAAATTGGTCTATTATTTTCTTTATCTATTTTCATTTTACCTGCTGTAGCTATTGGTACCATGTCTGTGTCATAAAAGGAATTTGATAGGAGTCCTTTTCCAGTTTTTTCAAATAATTTGTATAGTATTGGAATTAATTGTTCTTGAAATGTTTGGTAGAATTCACATGTAAATCCATCTGGCCCTGGAGAGTTTTTCTTAGGGAGCTGATTAATAGCTTGTTCTAATTTCTTTTTTCTAAAATGAGACTATTTAAGTAATTTATTTCCTTTTCTTATTAATCTGGGCAATCTATATTTTCATAGGTATTCTTCCATTTCACATAGATTATCAAATTTATTGACATAAAGTTGGGCAAAATAACTCCTAATTATTGCTCTAATTTCCTCTTCATTGGTGAAAAGTTCTCTCTTTTTTATTTTTGAGACTAACAATTTGATTTTCCTCTTTCCTTTTTCTAATCAAATTAATTAAAGGTTTACCTATTTTGTTGGGTTTTTCATAAAACCAACTCTTAGTTTTTTTCAATAATTAAATAGTTTTTTTATTTCCATTTTTATCAATCAACCCTTTTATTTTTAGAATTTCAAGTTTGGTATTTAGTTGTGGTTTTTTAATTTGTTCTTTTTCTAGCTTTTTTAGTTGCAAGCCCAATTCATTGATATTCTCTTTCTCTATTTTATGTAAATAAGCATCTAGAGATATAAAATTTCCCCTTATTACCACTTTGGCTGCATCCCATAAATTTTGGTATGTTGTCTCATTATTGTCATTCTCTTGAGTGAAATTATTGATTGTATCTATGATTTGCTGTTTTACTCATTCATTCTTTAGGATTAGATTATTTAATTTCCAATTAACTTTTGGTCTATTTTCTCCTGGCCTTATATTGCATGTGATTTGTATTGCATCATAATCTGAAAAAATGCATTTACTACTTCTTCCTTTCTGTATTCGATTTTGAGTTTTTTTTGCCCTAACACATGGTCAATTTTTGTATAAATTCCATAGACCACTGAGAAAAAAATAAACTCCTCTCTGTCTCCATTCAATTTTTTCCAAAGATCTATCATACCTAACTTTTCTAACATTTTGTTTATCTCCTTAAGTTCTTTCTTATTTATTTTGTGGTTTGATTTATTTAGTTCTGAGAGAGCAAGGTTGAGATCTTCCACTAGTATAGTTTTGCTATCTATTTCTTCTTGTAGTTCTCTTAACTTCTCCTTTAGGAATATAGACGTTATACCACTTGGTGCATATAGGTTTAGTATTGATATTACTTCATTATCTATGGTGCCCTTTAGCAAGATATAGTTTCCTTCCTTATCTCTTTTAATTAGATCTGTTTTTGATTTTGTTTGATCTAAAATCAGGATCACTATCCCTGCTTATTTTACTTCATCTGAAGCATAATAGAATAATTAAATGTGTTTATTGTAAACAACATATTGTAGTATTCTGGCTTTTTCAGTCTGCTATCACCCCATTCACATTCACAGTTGAAATAAATAATTCTGTATATCCTGCCATCTTATTTACCCAAAGTTATGTTTTCCTTTTTTCCTTTCCCTTTTCTCCCTTCCTCCCTCCCCAGTATTTTGCTTCTAACTACCACTTTCCTCAAGCAGACCTCCCCCTTTATAGCCCCTCCCCTTTCTTATACCTTTCCTTATACTCTTTTCCCTTCTATTAACTTCCCTCGTTCCTTTTACCTTTCCCTTGTCACTTTCCTATAAGGTAAGACAAATTTCTCTGTGAAACCAAATATATCTATTTTTGAGCCAAATTTGATGAGAGTAAGATTCACACAATGTAATTTTCCTCAATTATAATAGGTCTTCTTTGCCTCTTAATGAGATATGATTTCCCTCATTTTACGTCCATTTTCCTATTTATCCAATACAATCCCCTTTTAACCTTTTTTATATTATGACAGTAAAATCAAATTATACATGCACTCTTTATGTATACCCATAACAGAAGTACAATTCTCAAGAGTTCTTTTCTTTTTACCTTTTTAATGCTTCTCTTGAGTTCTGTATTTGGAGATCACATCTTTTGTTCAGCTCTGGTCTTTTTATCAGAAATAAATGAAATTCATCTGCATCATTAAATGTCCATCTTTTTCCTCCGAAAGAAAATGCTCAATTTAGCTGGATAGTTTATTCTTTGTTGCATTCCAAGTTCCTTTGCCTTTTGGAATATCAGATTCCAAGCCCTTCAATCTTTTTTTTTTTTTTTTTGCTGAGGCAATTGGGGTTAAGTGACTTGCCCAGGGTCACACAGCTAGGAAGTGTTAAGTGTCTGAGACCAGATTTGAACTCAGGTCCTCCTGACTTCAGGGCTGGTGTTCTATCCACTGCGCCACCTAGCTGCCCCCTTCAATCCTTTAAGGTGGAAGCTGCTAGGTCCTGGGTAATCCTGATTGTGGCTCCTTGGTATTCGAATTTTTTCTTTCTGGCTCTTTGCAATATTTTTTCCTTCATCTGATAGTTTTGAAATTTAGCCACGATATTCCTCAGAGTTTTCATTTTGGGGTCTCTTTCAGGAGGTAATCGGTGAATTTTTTCAATGGCTATTTTACCTTCTGATTCTAGGATATCAGGGCAGTTTTCATTGATGGTTTCCTAAAAGATAATGTCTAGGCTCTTTTTTTTCATTATGGTTATCAGGAAGTTCAATAATCCTTAGATTGCCTCTCCTAGATCTACCTTCCAGGTAGATATTTTACATTTTCTTCTGTTTTTTTCATTTTTGGGGGGGGGGTTTGCTTGCTTGATTTCTTTTTTTTTTATACTTTTTATTTGCAAAACATATGTATGGGTAATTCCTAAATATTAACCCTTACAAAGCTTTCTGTTACAAATTTTTCCCCCTATTTCCCACCCCTTCCCTAAATGGCAGGATATCCACTACATGATAATTATTTTAGAATACTTAAGAATTCGAAAATATGTATAGTTATTGCCACATAACATTTTTTGTGTAGGAGAAATTGTATCTACAAGAAATAATAATCCAATAAAGGAAATACAATGCAAGCAAACCTCAATAGACAACATGAAAATGTTATGTTGTGGTCCACATTTCACATCCCTCTCTCTGGGTGTATATGGCTTTCTTCACTGAACAATTGGAATTGGTTTGAAGCATTTCATTGTTGAAGAGAGTCATGTCCCTTAGAACTGATCCTCATATAGTATTGTTGTTGCTGTGTATAATGATCTCCTGGTTCTGCTGATTTCACTCAGCATCAGTTCATGCAAGTCTCTCCAGGCCTCTCTGAAATTGTCCTGCTGGTCATTTCTCACAGAGCAATAATATTCCATAACATTCATATACCATAATTTATTCAGCCACTCTCCAATTGATGGGCATCCATTCAGTTTCCAGTTTCTAGCCACTACAAAAAGAGCTGCCACAAACATTCTTGCACATGTGGGGCCCTTTCCTTCTTTTATGATTTCTTTGGGATATAAGCCCAATAGAAACACTGCTGGGTCAAAGGGTATGCATAGTTTGATAACTTTTTGAGCATAGCTCCAAATTGCTCTCCAGAATGGTTGGATCCATTCACAGCTCCACCAACAATGCATCATTGTCCCAGTCTTCCCACATCCCCTCCAACATTCATAGTTATCTTTTCCTGTCATTTTAGCCAATCTGACAGGTGTGTAGTGGTACCTCAGAGTTGTCTTAATTTGCATTTCTCTGATCAATAGTGATTTGGAGCACCTTTTTTATATGATTATAAATAGTTTTGATTTCATCATCTGAAAATTGTCTGTTCATATCCTTTGACCATTTATCAAGTGGAGAATGGCTTGAATTCTTATAAATATGAGACAATTCTCTATATATCTTAGAGATGAGACCTTTATCAGAACCCTTAAATGTAAAGATGATTTCCCAATTTGATGCTTCCCTCCTAATCTTGTCTGCATTAGTTTTGTTTGTACAGAAACTTTTTAACTTAATATAATCAAAATTATCTATCTGGTGTTCAATTAAGAGTTCCAGATCTTCTTTGGACATAAATGCTTGACTGATTCTTGATGACTCATTGAATCATTCATTTCCATTTGTTCAGTTCTGATTTTTAATGAATTATTTTCTTCAGTTATCTTTTTTTAGTTTTTTTTGTATTTGGCCAATTAAATTTTTAAATGAATTGTTTTTTTCCTATGGATTTCTTTCCATTTCAAAAATTCTGTTTTTAAGGAGTTATTTTCTTTTTCCATTTCACAAATTATGTTTTTCAGAGAGGTGTTTTCTTTCTCCATTTTGTCAAATCTATTTTTGTAAGGAGTTATATGCTTTTTCCATTTCATTAAATCTATTTTGTAAATTTTCTTCAGATAATTTCTGTGTTTCCTTTTCCAAACCCTCTTGCAAAGTTCTTATTTCCTTTTCCCATTTTTCTTCTAGCTCCCTTTTAAGCTCTTTTTAAATTTCTTCCTAGAGAGCCTTGTGAGATAGATACCAATTTATATAAACCTTTGGGGCTTCATCTGGAAATAATCTGCTTTTAGTGACCCCAGGGTCTGAAATCTCTTCTTCTCTTTCACCACAAAAACTATCCATGGTCACAGTTCTTTTTGTTTTTAATGCTCTTTTTTTTTAAGTTGAGATCTGTTTATAGAGCAAGGGCGAGATTGTCCAAGCTTTCTCTACAAGTAGCAGTGGCTGTGTTGGGTCAGTGCTGACTAACTTTAGGTGCTGGGTGAGCATAGCCAGATTCCGTGAAATTCTGATGTTTAGGGATTCACTATTTGCCTTTTGTATTGGTGTTGGATGTCTTATAACTAATCTGGTGATCTATTGGCTTGCAACCAGGGCAGAGTAGCCAACCATGCTGTAGATTCCTCTTGGTAGATTCTCTGGCATGTGGAGTCCATACCACCCTGGGGACTGTGCATTGCCTGCACTAGGTGTGCTGCCTGGCTTGCTTGCACTTGGCCCACCTTCCTCTGTGCCCATTGAAACAGAACTTTTCTGGAAGTCTTCTAAATTATCTTCTGCTGATAATTTGTTACACTCTCAATATTCGTGGATTCTGTCATTCCAAAACCAATTCAGAGGCTGGATTTGCTGTTTGTGTGAGGGTCATGGGGAGAGCTCAGAAAAAGATGTGACTTCTCTCTGCCATCTTGGCTCTGCCCCATGAAAAATTCTTAATGTCACTAAATAGAAAAATGCAAATTTAAACATCTCTGAGGTACAATCTAATACCCATCAGATAGCTTGTGTTCACAAAAGGGGGAATGACAAATGCAGTAGGGGCTGTGGAAAAACAGGTATTCAAATGCATTGTTGATGAAACAGTGGTAAATTGGCCTAACCATTCTGTAAAATAATTTGGAATTAAGAACAAAAAGCTATGAATCTCACCATACACTTATAATTCATCAATACTGGTAGTAGTTATATAATCTAAAAAAATTAAAAAATAAGGAAAATGATCCATATGTACAGAAATATTCACAGCAGCTCTATTTGTGATAGCAAATCATCAGAAACTAGGGTGATATCCTTCAGTTTGGATCAATTGGGGAGTGACTAAGTAAATTCTGTTTCATCAATATGGTGAAACAAATATTGTGTTATAAGAAAAATGAAAGAGATATTTTCAAAAAAAAACCCTGAATACTGTTGTTTGTACTGATACAAAGTGACAGGAGCAGTGTCAGCAGAATAATTTATACAATTACAATATTGTTTTTTTCATTCAATAATGAAATAATTTATTAGTTTGTTTATAGAAATCAATTCTCAGTTCTTAAAAGATAACATCAGGAGTAACAGAAAATGGTTCCACAAAGGCTAGCACATATTAGGCACTTAATAAAAGATAGTTGAACAGTTGATTCTCAGAGCTACACTTCCTTTCAATCAGTGGGTTTTGTCACTATATTGTTTTAATGGCAGGACATTAAGTACCAGAGAACAGGATGATATCCCTTTGGTCAGTGTGCATAAGGTTGGAAGCTCCAAAGGTTATAGAATATGGGGACAAGCGCAGAAAAGAGTTGTATTTTATAAATTAAAGAAAATTAGAATCTACACAAAACAAGTAGTATTCATCTCAGTAGAACAGAGATGTGTTTATGAGACTAAGAAGTTTCCTGTTAATGGGATGATTCAGACCACTGGAACAATGGTCTTATGATGAAGAAAGCCATCCACACCCAGAGAGAGCACTATGAGTACTGAGCATTCTCACTCTTCCTGTTGCTTTTTGCCTGCATTTCATTTCCCCTCTCATTTTTTTCTGGTTTGATTTGCGTTTTCCCATGCAGCAAGACAACTGCACAAATATATATGCATACTTTGGACCCAACATATATCTCTACTATGCTTGACATACACTGGACCACTTCCTATCCAGGGAAGGGGATAGGGGAAGGGGGGCATGGAGATTTGAACACAAGGTTTTGCAAGGGCAAATGCCAAAGAATTATACAAGCACATATGTTGAAAAACAAAAAGCTTTAATAAAGAAAAAAAAAGAAAAGTTTCCTATTAATCGATCAGAAGCTACACTGAAGCTGAGCTATGGGACAATAGCCCTGATAATTATAACAGCTTCTTTTCCAGGTTAGAACTGCTTGGTGAAAACTAGATAAATATATGGGAAATGGCACATTTGATCTGATGTTTATAAAATAGTTAATTCATCACTATTGCATAGTTTATCTTAAAGGAAGACTGAATTAAAGGAGACCTCTTTGTAACAGGCTAATGAAGATGTTGATCTATTGTATCTAGATGTCTTTTTAATTTAGCTCTATTCTCTCTCTCTCTCTTTTTTTTTTATTAAAGCATTTCACGTTTTAAAACATATGTATGGGCAAATCTTCAACATTAGCCCCTACAAATTCTTTTTTTTTTAAATTTTTTTTATTTTTTATTTTTTGCTTATTTTTTTTTTTTTGCTGAGGCAATTGGAGTTAAGTGACTTGCCCAGGGTCACACAGCTAGGAAGTGTTAAGTGTCTGAGACCAGATTTGAACTCAGGTCCTCCTGACTTCAGGGCTGGTGCTCTATCCACTGTGCCATCTAGCTGCCCCAGCCCCTACAAAATCTTGAGTTCCAACCTTTCCTCCCCACCCCCATACTCTCCCCCAGGTGGCAAGCAGTGCAATATATGTCAAACATGGTAGAAACACATGCTAAATCCAACATATGCATACGTAACTACACAATTATCTTGCCACACAAGAAAAATCAAATCAAACCAGTAAAATTTAAAAAAAAAGAGAGAGAAGCAACATAAAATGCAAATAAACAACAACACAAGAGTTAAAATGTTATGCCATGAACCATATCTAGTTCCCACAGTCCTCCCCTTGGGTGCAGATGGCTACTTTCATTACTGAAGAATAGAACTGGTCTGGACCATCTCATTGTTGAAGAGAATGTCCATTAGAATCAATCATGGCATAACCTTGTTGTTGCCATGTACAATGATCTCCTGATTTTGCTCACTTCATTTAGCATCAGTTTATGTAAGTCTATCCAGGCCTCTCTGAAATCATCCTGCTGATTGTTTCTTACAGAACAATAATATTCCATAACATTCATACACCCTAATTTATGCAGTCATTCTCCAATTGATGGGCATCCATTCAGTTTCCAGTTTCTAGCCACTACAAAAAGGGCTGCTACAAACATTTTTGCACATGTGGGTCCCTTTCCCTCCTTTAAGATCTCTTTGGGATATAAGCTTAGTGAAAACAGTGCTGGATCAAAGGGTATGCACAATTTGATAATCCTTTGGGCATAATTCCAAATTGCTCTACAGAATGGTTGAATCAGTTCATAACTTCACCAACAATGTATTAGTGTCCCAGTTTTCCCACATCCCCTCCAACTTTCATCATTATCTTTTCCTGTCATCTTAGCCAATCTGACAGATGTGTAGTGGTATCTCAGAATTGTCTTAATTTGTATTTCTCTGATCAATAGTGATTTGGAGCATCTTTTCATATGACTAGACATAGTTTCAGTTTCTTCATCTAAAAATTGTCTGTTCATATCCTTTTACCATTTATCAGTTGGAGAATGGCTTGAAGTCATACATTTGAGTCAATTCTCTATATATTTTAGAAATGAGGCCTTTATCAGAACACTTAAATGTAAAAATGTTTTCCCAATTTATTGCTTCCCTTCCAATCTTGTCTGCATTAGTTTTGTTTGTCCAAAAACTTTTTAATTTAATATAATAAAAAATTATCTATGTTGTGATCAATAATGATCTCTAGTTCATCTTTGGTCATAAATATTTTTCTCCTCCACAAATCTGAGAGGTAAACTATCCTATGTTCTTTTAATTTGTTTATAATATTATTCTTTATGTCTAGATCACGAAACCATTTCTGCCTTATCTGGTATATGATGTTAGGTGTGGGTCAATGCCTAGTTTTTGTCATACTGGTTTCCAATTTTCCCAGCAGTTTTTGTTAAACAGTGAATTCTTATCATGAAAGCTAGGGTCTTTGGATTTGTCAAATACTAGATTACTATAGTCATTGACTATTTTGCCCTGCAAAACTAACCTATTTCACTGTTTAATTGCTCTATTTCTTAGCCAGGACCAAATGGTTTTGATGACTGCTGCATTATAATATAGTTTTAGATCTGGTGCAGTTAGTCCACCTTTCTTTGCATTTTTTTTCATTAATTCCCTCGAAATTTTTGACCTTTTGTTCTTCCAGATGAATTTTGTTATTTTTTCTAGGTCAGTAAAATAGTTTCTTGGGAGTTTGATTGATATAGCACTAAATAAATAGATTAGTTTAGGTAGATTAAAGTTGTCATCTTTAACATATTTGCTTGACCTATCTAAGAGCATTTGAAATTCTTCCAATTGTTTAGATCTGAATTTATTTGTAGTTTTTCTCATAGAGTTCCTGACTTTCCCTCAACAGATAGATTCCCCAAAATTTTATACTATCGACAGTTATTTTAAATGGAATTTCTCTTTGCATCTCTTGCTGTTGGATTTTGTTAGTGATGTATTAAAATGCTGATGATTTATGTGGATTTATTTTGTATCCTGCAACTTTGCTAAAGTTGTGGATTATTTCTAATAGTTTTTTAGTTGATTCTCTAGGATTTTCTAAGTATGCCATCATATCATCTGCAAAGAGTGATAATTTGGTTTCGTCATTACCTACTCTAATTCCTTTAATCTGTTTTTTCTCTTATTACCAAAATTAGCATTTCACAATTACAATATTGTAAAAATAGTCAAGTTTGAAAGTCCATGCAACTCTGGTAAGCACTATAATCAATAACATCCAAAGGATTCATGGTGAAGCATGCTATCCAGATTTAAACAGAGAGCTGATGGACTAAAAGTACAAATTGGAGAATATTTTTTAAAAATTGTCTTTCCTATTTTTAGAATATAGACATGGTTAATGTGGGAATTTGTTTTGCATCAATATACATAATTGTAATGAGTTTTGTTTTCCTTGCCTTCCCAGTTCATTGGAGAGGAAGTAGAAGACAGAAGGAGAGAATTTGGGACTGAAAATAAAATCGAATTGAAGAAAAATAGGGATATTATATCTTGCATGAGAAAGATGCCAGTTATATCATCCTTTGCCGTAGTTATATCCTTCACAAAATACTTGTGCCATTGATGCCTTCCATGTTTGAAAAATGACCCTTAAATAATATCTAAAGAAAGATAATCAGAATTGTCAGGGACCTTTATTCTGTGTCATCTGGAGATCATTGGAAGGAAGTGAGGATGTTTTGCTTAGGGAAGAGATAGGTGAGGGTGTGCTGTCTTCAAATGCTTTAAGGATTGTCACATTGAAGAGGGATTAGACTTGATTTTCATGGCAGCAGAAAATAGAACTAGGATCAACAATGGAAATTACGGAAAGATAGATTTTGTCTTGATGAGAGTAGAAAATTCTTGAAGATTAGAATTCCCCAGAACTATAATTATGTTGCCTCAGAAAATAGTTGGTTTGCTTTCTTTGGAGGTTTTCAGAGAAAGACTAGGTGGTGCAGTGGATAAAGTGCCATTCCTGGAGTAAGGAGGACCTAAATTCAAAACCAGCCTTAGACACTTAGTTGTTGTGTGACATGTTTGCCTTTATTCCTTATCTGTAAAATGAGCTGGAGAAGTAAATGGCAAACAATTCTATTATCTTTGTCAAGAAAGCCCCAAATGGGACCATGGATGGTATGACATAACTGAAATGATGCAGCAATCAATAAGGAAAAGGCTAGATAAGCACTTGTCTGACCTGCTATAGAAAAGATATTTGTTCATGTATTTATTCTAGTAAGATGGCCTTTAAGGTCTCCTTTAACTCTGAAATTATTTTGATTATGCAATTTAGGAAAAAAGATGAACAGATTTCCCCCCCCTCCATCTATAAGTATTTGAAAAACAGAGATTAATTAATACTGGCAGCTTCTTATTTGCTGTGGGATGATGTCTCTAACTCTGGCCAGTATCTGGGGTTTGGTCAGCTTCTATAAGCTTGGTAGAGCTTCTATACTTCCCTCCCCACTTCCAGTACATTTTTCTGAGGTTTAGATAATATGTGGTAGATGTTCCTCCCTCCTTTCAATACTGCAGCGTTTTGCATGCTAGAGCTATGTATGATACTGCCTCATTAGCAGAGGGTGATCTTAGTAAAAGCTAATATTTATATAGCATTCAAAGTATGCAAAGTCCTTTGTAGACATTCATTTGAATTTCACAAGACATCTGTCAGAAATGTATTATAAATCTTATTTTCCTCATTTCTTAGATGATGAAGCTAAGGCTTAAAGAAGATACATTTAGAATATGAAGAGACCTTTGTGCTCTCTGAGTCTCTAATTATTGATAAGAAATGTTAGCTCCCGTGATGTAAAGCAATATTTCATGATCATAAAGGCCATAGGTAGCAGACCATGAATTTAAATTTATGCATAAAAAGTTCACCTCTTTTTTCATATTTCCATGATACATGACTTTTCTATACTCATACAGGTATTAATTGTCACAGGCAAAATTTTCAAGGACTAAGTGCAGAACCTAGAACACATAGATACTTAATTAAGGCTTATTGATGATTTCCTTTGTACTTTAGACCTCTATAAAACTTTAACTCTACTCTGGTTTTGTCATCACAACTTCTGATAAAAATCAAAGATGTTTGCATCATTACCATCACATTTTAAAAATAGTAAGGTTAATTATTGTTTTCTGAACTTAACTGACCATCACAGGATTCCATGACTTTTTTTTTTCCTATAGTAGGTTAATAAAAATGAACTTTGAGACTTCAGAGATGAAGATTTGCATAGGATCAATGAAACTTCCCAGTTGAATCATAGTTTTATTGGCGGTCCCTTTAACCCCACCCCTTGCTTTACACATGTATATATTCCTTTCAGAATTTGTCAGGGCATTACAACAACACTCAAGGTTGAGGTAGTAAGAACAAAGAAGCAAATATAGTAGAGGAAAAAGGAAAGAAATAAAAAGCTGACTAACAATGAACATCATCCCAAGCTTAAGTGCTGGAACATGGACATTACTTATTCTCTTTCTGACTCTCCTGTTTCTGTAAGTGAGAACTTGTTTTTCCCGTTTACAATTTTTCAAGGGATTAGGACCAACTCCTTTGTGACTCTTATAGGAAATTTCACAATGGCTGGTTTCCAGTTGCTTCTATTCTTTGCATAATGTACATAAAGATATATTTATTATTTAGATTTCTGTAACTGAAAGTGCTGAGCTTTTTTGTTTATCTAAATAAATTTACAGTTTTCTAGAAAAAGGATCAAGGGAAAACTATAAACTACTTAATTAAAGGCTTTTGATAATAGGAGAGACTGAGGATATTTGTTTGATATTGGTCAAGTGATTTAAAAGCAAAGAAAACTCTTTAAAGAAACCTGAATTCCTGTTGTTTGTTTTTCTTATTATCTTTCTAATTCTGCTTCCTATTATTTTACTTTTCACAGATTAAAACATATTTCCTTATGTCCAAAAAATTATAGCTTATTTGCTAATGCTTATCTTGATCAAACCACTATTGTCTTTTCTTTTAGTCAGTTTTTAGGGATTATGTATGACATATTTCTGCATTCTCTTTTTTTCAAAGGTTTTGGGATGGGATTATCACAAAAAGTAGGATATTCCTGTTCTGTTCCATCCATCTTTTTGAAGTAATCACTTTAAAAGTCAGGGAAATAGAAAACTGGTCAATGTCATGAGATACTTGTCAGAAATGGAAACTTACAAAAAATATAAGTAACTCAGGTTTGTCTAGAGTTGCCATCCCCAGAAACTGATGAGTCCTACAGTCTTATACCAGCAGAACAGGTAGAGACCCGATCATAGACATTGCAATTCCCCCAAACCTCAGCATTTGCTTTCTTTATTTTGTATCAGGTTTCTGATAGCTTCAAGGTCTATCATTTAGTTATGCTCTAAAGGGTATAAACATTTTGTGCTTAGATCTTAGATTAGACTATACCCAAGATGAAGAAAAAAAAACATCAGTATTAAATATGCAAAAGATGAATAGATTATAAACAATTTAAAAGTATTAGAAACTTTATTGTGATATCAAAACTTATTGAAGTAAAATCAGATGAAGTAACATAAATAAGTTACAAAAATAGTACCATTCCCATCCAAGCTTGTTAGAAATTTTTATCATATTTTGAGCTGGTTTTTTTTATTTGACTTCTTTTACCCTCTTTTATGTAGGTGAAGTTATAGCATAAAGGTGTAACCATTCTGGTTTTGTTGGTTTTGCTCTACATTATCTCATAAAGGTTCTTTCTTATTCCCTTGTACACATTAGCCATAATTCTTGTGGAAGGGTTCTATTATATTTTATTATGATATTGTACCATATTTGGTTTATTCAGTTTTGGGCATAATATTTTTGCTTTTAAAAATAAAGAACCAATGAAAATATTTTTACATGCATAGGTGGTTTAAAATTTTATTTTTATTTCTGGGCATCTATTCTGGTAGAGGATTTGCTTGATTAAAAGATATATTGAATTTTATGACTCTAATAATGTATTAAGATATTGTTTTCCAACAAATTTTTTTGGTTCTGAAGTCTTACCAGCAATGTTGGGTACCCAATTCCTCATAACCTCACCAAAAGTAGACTTGACCATTGTGCATCTAATTACTAGGTTCTGTAATGTATTCTGATTTAGGATAATGAATTCAAAGGCATCTGCAAACGAGAGCATAGAAGGTAACACACTATCTACTATCCTGATTTGGACTCTTTCAGAACATCCTTTCCTATCTATGTCAAAAATCTCCAGCCAGCCTGTCTCCTTATTTAGTACAAAAGTCTTTGAGGAATTAAAGCTGTGGGCCTCCCAGAGTCTATAGGATAGATACATGGTTAGTTGGAATAAGCAGCAGTATATAATGAAGGAAGTAACAAAGGAAGTTAGAAAGGAAGGAAAGTAAAAAGGAAATGTGGAAATAAGAAAGAATTTTTCAATCATGTATTATATTCTGGGTACTGTGGCATATACTTTAACAATATATTCATTTGATCCTCACAATAGTCCTGAAAGGTAGGTTCCATTGTAATATCCATTTTACAACAGAGAAAAACTGAGGCAAACAGAGGTAAAGTAATTTTCTCAAGATCACACATCTACTTAGTATTGAAAGCTATATTTGAACTACAAGTTTCTTTATTCTAAATAGACTATTTTATTTGCTAGGCCACCTACCTCTGAAAAAGTAGTGGTACAAGAATATTATGGAAGAGATGTGTCAGATCTCACTCCCTCTCTTCCCCACAATTGTACCACAATGTTGATTTTTTATGTTTGGGTGCACAAATCCTATTTGTAATTAGCTGTTGATATGTTAGAGATAACAACCAAGAAGAAGAGGTAGTCAGTAATGACAAATGCCATAGAGAGGTAAAGAACTCTGAAAATTGAGAAAGTCATTGAATTTAAATTCACATTAAGAAATTGTTGTTGCCATTGAAAGAAGTAATTTCAGCTGAATAATTGAGATTATAAGCCAAAATGCAAGTCACATTAGGCTAGTCTAGAATGGATCATAGATTCAGCTCCCAGCCCAGGACTGAGTTTGCAGAGGGAGCCTGAAATCAGTACACAAAACTCAAATAGATCTGCAACTCATGGACACCTAGAGATATTATTGAATGTGTCAATCCTGGGCTAACAGGTTAGGGCTTGGGAAAACCTTTACCAGGCACTCAGTGCCAAAAGGCTTAAGGTGAATATAATTTGGACTTACAAACACATAGAATAACAGTATGAGAAACTCCAGAGGAGTTTCAAGATTATAGAGTCAACTCTAAAAGGTCTCCAAACTAGGTCTGCAATGCAGGTTGCCTGAAACAATGAGTGGAAGAATGTCTAAAGAAACAAACAAAGATTTACTAAGATTTACTAAGAAACCAAGGATACCTAAACAGTAAACCAAGAAGAGAATATCTTTCTATCAATATACAAAGCCTTGAAGAAAGCCACAGCTTGCCCACAAAACAAACTGAAATTCCTAGAAAAAAAATGCAAGCACCAAAGAATTTATATTAAAGTGGAATTATAAATTTATTAAGCCTGACAGAAAAGAACTGGAAAAGAAATGAGAGGTGTGGAGGATACACTTGGAAAGAGAATTAGGTTGATCATAAACTGATCAGTGAAAATTAGAGTAGGACAAAAAAAGGATAATGATTTTATGAAACAAGAAGAAATATTAAAACAAAGACAAAAGATTGAAAAATATAAGATAATACAAGATCTCTCAAATAAAATACCAACTTGGACAACACATCAAAGAGAGATCATTTAAGAATCAATGGACTACCTAAAAGCCCAGGAATCATATTTCAGAAAATCAGGAGAGAAAACTTCCTAGATTTCATTCAATTAGAGGGAAAAGCAAAAATTGAAAAATTTGCCAGGCAGTTTTCAAAAAAAATTGTCTAATGAAAATCTGTAGGAATGTCTGAATCAATATGCAAAGGTTCCAAAGCAAACTATTGCAAATTCTAGGAAAGAAAGAATTTAAGTAATGAATAGCCACAGAGAGGACCTTGTAAGATTTTGCAGTTAACATTTTAGAGGAGCAGAGAATGTGGCATATAGTGTTCTATACACTATATAAATGATATACACCTAGAACTAAGATAATTTATCCAGTAAAAATGAGCTTAATTATTGTACTGAGGGGGAAGGATTCTAATTATGAAATAGAGAATTTACTTCCAAGCATCCTTGAAGACAAGGCCAGATTAAAGTAGAAACTTTAAACTACAAACTTGAGAGTAAGTAGTAATTGCAAAAGTCTAAAGTCTTTTAGGGATAAAGTATTTGCATTTCAATTCGGCAAGAAACAGAATGCAATATCTCATAATAATCATAATGCCAGATGTGATCATAGAAAGGCCAAATAACACTGAGAATTTAGAAATGATTTCTGTAATATTTTGAAGATCTTTAAGGAAAAAGGAAAGGAAGGAAGGAAAGAATATATTGGGGAAGAAAAAAAGTGAAAAGGAGGGGATGGACATATTCCATAATTGGAGGTGAAAGTAGAAATCCAAATGAGTGAGGAAGGATGGGGGAAAGATATGGCTGAACCTCATTTCTATTTAATTTATCTATATATCTATTTATTATTTTTAATAGTATTTTATTTTTCCAAATACATGTAAAGACAGTTTTCAACATTCACCTTTATAAAACAACTGTGTTGCAAATTTTTCTCAGTCTTCCCTCATGCCCTCTCCCTAAGCCAGCAGACAATTTGATATAAGTTAAACATGTACAATTCTTCTAAACATGTGTCCATACTGGTCATGCTGCTCAAAACAATTCAAATCAAAAAGGAAAAAACCCAGGAAAGAAGAAACAACAAGCAAGCAAACAACAACAGGTGAAAATTCTGTGCTTTGATCCATATTCAGTCTTCATAGGTCTCTCTTTGCATGAGGATGGCACTTTTCATTATAAGTCTATTGGAATTGACCTACCTCATTGTTGAAAAGACCCAAGTCTATCACAGTTGATCATCACATAATCTTGTTATTACTGTGTACAATCTTCTTTTTTTTTAAGCTTTTTATTTGCAAAACATCTGCATAGGTAATTTTTCAACATTGACCCTTGCAAAGCTCTCTGTTACAAATTTTTTTCTTCCTTTCCCCTAACCCCTTCCCTAGATGGCAGGAAGTCTAATACATGTTAATTATATTAAAATACTTGACAAATCAAATATGAGTATAATATTTATACAGTTATCTTGCACTGTGTACAATCTTCTTTTGGTTCTGTTTACTTCACTCAGCATTAGTTCATGTAAGTCTTTCAAGGCCTTTTCTAAAATCAGCCTGTTTGTTCATCATTTCTTATTTATGCTCACGTGCCATAACTTATTTAGCCATTTCCCCACTGAGAGGCATCTATTCATTTTCTAGTTTCTTGCCATTACAAAAAGGACTGCCACAAACATTTTTGCACATGTGGGTCCCTTTCCCTCCTTTAAGATCTCTTTGGGATACAAGCCCAGTAGAAATACTCCCGGGTCAAAGGGTATGCATAATTTGATAATTTTTTGAGCATAGTTCCAAATTGCTATCCAGAATGGTTGGATCCGTTCACAGTTTCACCAACAATGTATCAGTGTCCCAGTTTTCCCACATCCCCTCCAACATTTATCATTATCTTTTCCTGTCATTTTAGCCACTCTGAGTGGTGTGAAGTGGTACCTCAGTTATCTTAATTTGAATTTCTTTAATCAAGAATGATTTAAAGCATTTTTTCATGTGACTATAGATTGCTTTAATTTCTTCATCTGAAAATTGTATGTTCACATCCTTTGATTATTTATCAACTGGGGAATAGCTTGTATTTTTTTATAAATTTGAGTCAATTTTCTATATATTTTAAAAATGTGACCTTTATCAGAAACACTGACTATGAAATTTTTTTTTCTCCAGCTTTCTTCTTCTCTTCTAATCTTGGCTGCATTGATTTTGTTTGTGCAAAACCTTTTAAATTTAATGTAATTAAAACTATACATTTTGCATTTCATAATGTTCTCTAGTTCTTTTTTGACCATTAATTCCTCCCTTCTCTACAGATCTGAGATGTAGAATATTCCTTGTTCCCCTGATTTGCTTATAGTATCACCCCCTCATGAACTCATTTTGACTTTATCTTGGTATAGGTTGTTAGATGTTGGTAAATGTCTAGTTTCTGCCATATAATTTTCTAGTTTTCCCTTTTATCAAAAAGTGAATTCTTATCCCAGAAGCCAGAGTCTTTGGGTTTATCAAACACTAAAATATTGTAGTTGCTGATTATTGGGTCTTGTTAAGCTAACCTATTCCACTTATCTACTATTCTATTTTAAAGCCAGCACTAAATGGTTTTAATGACCACTGCTGCATAATATAGTTTTGTGTCAGGGACTGCTAGACCATCTTCATCTGCATTTTTCATTTATTCCTTTGAAATTCTTGACCTTTTGTTCTTCCAGATGAATTGTGTTTTGATTTTTTCTGGTTCTATAAAGTAATTTCTAGGCAGTTTGATTTGTATGGCATTGAATAAATAGATTAATTTAGGTAAAATTATTTTTATTATATAAGCTCAGTATACCCTTGAGCAGTTGAAATTCTTCCATTTATTTGTATCTAACTTTATTTGTGTGAAAAAAAAATTGTAATTGTGTTCCTATTGTTCCTAGCTTTGTCTTGGCAGGTAAATTTGCAAATATTTAATTTTGTCTACAATCATTTTAAATGGAATTTCTCTTGTTATCTGTTGCTGCTGGGCTTTGTTAGTAACATATAGAAATGCTTATTTGGGTTTGTGTGGATTTTATGGGTTTATTTTATATCCTGTAACTTTGTTAAAGTTGCTGATTTTTTTTCTAGTAGCTTTTTTAGTTGATTCTCTAAGATTCTTTAAATATACCATCCTATCATCTGCAAAGAGTGATATTTTTGTTTCCTCATTACCTATTCTAATTTCTTCAATTTCTTTTTCTTCTCTTTTTTGCCAAAGCTAACATTTCTAGTACAATGTTGAGTAATAGTGGTGATAGTGGGCAACCTTTTTCCACTCCTGATCTTATTGGGAATGCTTCTAGCTTTTCTTGATTACATATAGTACTTGCTGATAGTTTTTAGATAGATGCTAATCACTTTAAGAAAAACTCCATTTATTCCTACGCTCTCTAGTGTTTTTAATAGGAATGAGTATTGTATTTTATCAAATGGTTTTTCTGCATCTTTTGAGATAATCCTGTGATTTCTATTAGTTTGTTTAATGATATGGCCAATTATGCTGATATTTTTCCTGATATTAAACTGGTCCTGCATTCCTGGTAAAAATCCTACTTGGTCACAGCATATTATCTTGGTGATAAGTTGCTGTAATCTCTTTGCTAATATTTTATTTAGGATTTTTCATCAATATTCATTAAGGAAAATTGAATCTCATTTCTTAATTGAATGCAAAGAAAACTGTGCAGAACCAGGAGAATAATTGATATTAAAATATATTTTTTTAATGACCAACTTTAAAAATGCTAAAAACTCTTATCCTCATATTGATTAATTAAAATCTAAAGGACTGATAATTTAGAATGCTGTCCATCTTCTTATAGGGGTGATAGACTAATTTTGTAGAGGAAGACATGTTTTTGGATATGGGCAATAGGAAGATATTTTTTGCATAACTGTTAGAGATTTTTGTATTCCATTTTCTTTTCACAGTGTATGTGTATGGGATGAGGAAAAAGGGAAAATGAGTCAATGTTTATTAATGTAAAATTATTATTTTCATCAACAACTTGAAATCAGAGCCTAAAAGGATTCTGAATTGTGCTGATGAAGGGACTAGAGTTAAAGGTAAAGATGAAAAATAAGATGTAGAGAGAAAAGACATTTTAGAATGTAGCCAGATAAAACAATTTTAGAATTCTTTAGAAGTAGGATTTTTGGGGTGATGGTGAGATCAAAATTGTTATTATCCCTGTATGTGACTGATGGGAAATGAAGGAATAGGAGGTGAAAGTTGAGATTTAGGAATAGGGAGGCCAGAGTGTTTTGGTAAACTAACTGAATGTTGATGTCACCTGATGTAAGGAAAGGGTTGGATTGAAGAGAAATAATGAACCAGCATTTGAACTGCTTGAGAAAAGAGAGCTGTATAATCATTTCCAGAATTGTATTGGATAACATATATTTGGAAAGACTGAAAATCAAAGTAGGACAAGTTGATAAGTGATGAGAGAGGAAGGGTGTGCGAATGGTAGTAAAGAGCAAGAAAGGAGTATTCTGAGTCCCCCATCAGGACTAGTATACTGAGGGCATGAGAAACCAGGAGATGAAAGGAAATGCAGATCCAAAGGGCACAATGCAACAAGGGGGCAGAGCTGAAATACTACCCGAGAAGGGTGAGACTATGATGTGTATATATAAGAGAATGGAAAATAGTGGCAAAAAAGAGGGTGATTTTTGCTCAGTTATATTGGAATTCTCTGTTAAATGGAAAATTAAGTAGTAGGACTTTGCTAATCACAGCAAAGTCATCTCTCTCTCTCTCTCTCTCTTTCTCTCTCTCTCTCTCTCTCTCTCTCTCTCTCTCTCTCTCTCAGGCAATTGGGGTAAGTGACTTGCCCAGGGTTACACAGCTAGGAAGTGTTAAGTGTCTGAATCCAGATTTGAACTCAGGTCCTCCTGGCTTCAGGACTGGTGTTCTATCCTCTGCACCAAGTATCTGCCCCATCATTTCTCTTTCTAATAGCAAAGAGAGAGTAATATTAGGAATTGTGTAAATGGCTTTTCTTATGTATAAGATTCCCTAAATGTAGGAGATATAGTATCTAGTCCTTTGGTTTTGGGTCGGTTCATTAAGTTAAGTGAAAGCTATAGGAAACTGATTGTGTCAGTCTGATGTTATGGTTCTAAAGATGAGTGGTTTGATCTGAGACACCAGAGATGGGTATTTGAAAGGATGGCTTAATGTCTGAGGTTCATGTCCTGAGCGGTGTTAATTGTATGTAAGATGCATTGGTCCTGGACTGGATCCATTCTAGCAGTCTGGACTGGGCCAATTCACACCACAATAAATTTCAGCTATAGTAATGACAAAATGAGTTCAGACAGAGGGAGATTTTATTGCAATAGCAATACTAAAGTTTACTCAAACTTAACTATAACCTCAAGCATCATTCAATCTCTTAGGCCTTCAAGGAATCTCAGGTGGGCCTCATAATGTCTCAGGATGTTTGTGGGAGTTATGAAGTATCTCTGCAAGTATCCCCTGGGTATCTGGATCTGAGTGAACCCAGTCTTACTTTAGAGTTCCCTATGTAGCTCCTTCTCTTCTGAATAGTAACAAGTTGACTGCACTATTTATATCTTTTCTCTTTGCCTTAAC
Organism: Myrmecobius fasciatus; assembly: GCA_023553655.1. Lineage (NCBI taxonomy): Eukaryota > Metazoa > Chordata > Mammalia > Dasyuromorphia > Myrmecobiidae > Myrmecobius > Myrmecobius fasciatus. Next base: position 56,756 of record JAJPUD010008185.1, on the reverse strand, counting down.
TCTAATGTCTTTGTGTTTTTCATTCACTTTACAGATATGGGACCTGGACACATAAGACCTTTAAGAACTTAGGAATCCCAGGACCATCACCTCTTCCCTTCTTTGGCACTGTTCTTGCTTATAGGAAAGTAAGTTTCTCTGAATTCTTTACTGTCTTTAGACAGTAGAAAGAATATTTGCTCTTGGCTCAGGAGACTTGGGTACAAATACCAGCTCTGATGCTTATTAACCATGTGACTTTGCATAAATCAGTTTTTCTCCTTAGTCCTCAGTTTCCTCATATATAAAATGAGAGGTTTGGACTTTCAGCTTCAGTAGGTACTGGGTTATATATACATTGAATAGAAAATCCTTACTTTAAATAGGCTTTCAGAGCAAAGGAAAAAGTCATTAAAGTTGAAGTCTAGAGATCAAGGATTGTGGAGAAATCTCTTTCTGCTAGAGAGATCAAGAAAGACTTCTTGGAAGTGACCACATTTGATTGGGTCAGATGTCAACAAGTAGAAATGGGGGTGGGTACAACCTCCAGGCAAAGTGAAGAGCATAGCAACAGTATTAAAAATATAAATATTTTATATATAACTTCCTAATAAATGGCATTTTGTAATATATTCATGATTAAGAATTCATGACAATATCTGATTTCAAAATGTATTTTGCAGGGTTTTGCAGATTTTGACATGAGTTGTTTTAAAAAATATGGGAAAACATGGGGGTGAGTATTCTTCCTACACATTTCAATAATCAGTTATCCAAAGCTCCCCACTCAACCAAAATACACTTAAGAAGGTTGAAGTATTAGAAATTATTTAAGGTCTTAAACTCTTGTGGTTATTGTTCCCTCTTTAACCCATTCTTCATGTGATTAGGATTTCAGATCTACCAGCCCTTCTTTTCCATCTAATTGCTCTGTGTCTATTCTTGTTATTATACTTCATTCAAACAGCACAATTACTGTTTTTACCTTTTCCTTCACAGTTTTGCTTTTTTTAAAAAAATATTTATTTACTATTTTCCTCCAGTTACATTTAAAACAGTTTTTTAACATTTGTTTTTTAAAACTTTTGAGTTCCAGATTCTCTCTCTAATCTCTACTTCTAACCCCCATTAAAGAACCACATGTGAATTTATGCAAAACATTTCCATAAAAGTCATGTTGTGAAAGAAAAATAGATCTTTCATTCTAATTAAAAAAAACCCTCAAGAAAAATAAAAATAAGTGAGAGAGGGAAAAGAGGAAGAAAGAGAGAAAAAGACAGAGACAGAGAGACAGAAAGAGAGAGTGAAGGAGGGAGGGAAGGAGTATGCTTCAATCTGTATTCAGACACAATCAGTTTCTTCTCTGGATACGGATAGGATTTTTCATCATAAGTCCTTCAAAGCAGTCGTGGATCACTGTTCTGCTGAGAATAACAAAGTCACTTACAGCTGGTCATCCTAGAATAATGTTATTACTTTGTATACAGTGCATTTCATTTTTCTTGAGTTCATGGACAATTTTCCAGTTTTTTTTCCTGATGGCATCCTGCTCATTTTTTTTCATAGAACAATGATATTCCATGGCAATCACATCATGATTTTGCTTTTTAGGGTCACATCATACTCAGCTCTTCTCCAATCTTTCTATTTGATCATATAATTATTAATGACAATCTTGAACATATAGTTTGTATTTCCATGTATAAAACATAAACAGTTTGTCCTTATTAAATCCCTTGAGATTAGTCTGTGCTCTTACATGTTAAATATTCTATTGAGTTCTGGTTTGTTTAAGACAAAGTCCTGAAAATTTGAGAGTTCATTGAATGTCCATTTTTTCATTCAATATTACACATAATTTTGCTGCATATAATAATTTCATCTGCAATCTTAGTTCTTTTGATTGTCAACATAAAGTATTTCAAGACTTGTAATCTTTTATTGTAGCCATTTATAAATCCTGTACAATTACCAGAATAATCTTTCATGTGCATAAATCTCTTGTGTTTATTCTTCTGTACAAAAATCCTCCCTGGCTCCCTGTTTCTTCCTAAGTAAAATTCAAAAATCACCACCTAATATTCAAGATGTTTTTCTGGCATGTTTTTATCTCAATTTGTCAGGTCTGTTTCCTAATATTTTTCTCTATACACTTTCTTCTCTAGCCCCCAGCTTCTTAAGCCGTGGTCCACGACCCCCTTTGGAGTCGCATAACTGAACGTAGGCATCATGAAATTATGCTTTATTAAATGTTTGATTTGCATACCTATTTTATACACCAAAATTTCTTAGTCAAGAAAAGACATTGCAAGTAGAAAACGTTTAAGAAGGCCCACTCTAGCCAAACTGGTAATTCTTTGGCTACCAAACACATTTGCCATTCTCAAGTCATTGTAACTTCTTCAACTGTTTTCTGTCATTGAAATAAATACTCACCTTCCTTTCTTCTCCTCTTGAGTTGCTGACCATTCTTTAAAACTCAATTCAAATGTACTATCTCTTGATGAAACTATTCATATTTTTCCCATCATTCCTCACTGTTGTGCCACAGTTTTATGTCTGTTTCCTTCAATTGCTCTGTCTCAGTTTCCCTTAATTGTTCTGCTTTAATAGCAACCCTCCCCTTCTGACCATCAGGAATAATTGGGCTAGCATTCCAAAGTGTCATAAAACCTCCAGGTGGTCCATCTCAAACACCTAGACATACCCCTTATCTTTATGGCCCCAGACTTAATGTCTACTAGTTTCTTCCCAAGCCTATCAGAATTTATGATTCTTCATACCCCCAACCTGTCAGAATTGAATTGATAGTCCTTTTCTGGAAGTCCAATCCCCCCAGTGCCCTACCCCTCTCTCTGCCTGTTCTTCTTTATTTCCCTGAGAGTCAGGAGCCCTATAAGAATCCTTGGAGCAAACTACTAACTGCTGGATCTACTTTGAGATCCAGATGGCTGGCTAATGGCTGCCAGTCTAACTCTCTGGGACTGTGTGCTTTGAGATAAGAGTCCCATTCAGTCCCTCTCCATAGCTATGGATTCTAAACTCTCCATTGACATCAACAAAATATTAATAGTCTCCAATCTGTAGTACTGCCTGTTTCTCCCAGAGCATTACATTACATTACAACAACAACAACAACAACAACAACAACAACAACAACAAACCTCTAAGGTTGGTTCTATTCTCATTTTGCCAATGAGGAAATATTGAGTCGGAAAGATATTAATGACTTTCATGGAGTTACAGAACTAGAAAGGATTTTAACTTAAGCATACACAAAGTATTTCATAAATATTCTCTGCTGAATTTTATTTTAGATTATTCTTTCACTTTCACATCTCAAATTAAAGAAACCATAAGACAGCAGTGAGCCCATGACTATCAATTTATAGTTTCTTCTTGAAACCTTTGTTTCTGACAGTGTAATTTGATGACTGATAGAGTTTGTTCCATCTGGGGGTATAGGTTTTTTGATGGCAGGCAACCTGTATTGGCCATCATGGACCCGGAGACTATCAAATTAGTGCTGGTGAAAGAATGCTATTCTGTCTTCACCAATCGTAGGGTAAGTGACAGTAGAAGAGTAATGCTGGCAGCAATGGGGAACATATGCTTAAGCATTTTGAGGGTCACACAGTTTTTAGAACATTTCTAAACAATATCTTCAGTACTGATATTCTTGCAGAAGAATCAGCAGGCAAGACAGCCTCCATTAAGGCAATGTACCATAAGGGAGAAGCAGAAGGCAGCTTTGCTGGATGCTTTGAAATCCCAAATATCCCTTGGGTCCAAAAAATTTGAGAGTGGCATTGTCTCACCAACAAGTCGATTTGCTTATAATGCAATCCCCAAGCCCATTATTAAAAGGAAAGGTCATAGTGCTAAATGGGTATACCTTTCTTATCTACAAAGGCAATAACTACTGACCTGCTGCCTCTAATAGACAGATGGACACGGGCAACATAGTCCTGAAAGTACCCCCAAGAGTCTTTTTCTGCTTTTGGCCAGGCATTCCTAGTCATAATCTTGGGGGAACAAGTCCTCAGGAAGAGGTTCTGATCCTCTTCACCAATTGTCAAATAATTATCTCACATGTGACAGGCCAGCCAGAAGAACTAAGACAATTGATGCCATGAGGAAGAGATAGGAAGTGATGTATACCAGGAGGGTCAAATGACCACCACCACCATCTTCACAGCACTTCACCTAAGATACTTTGGGAGCCAGCCTAGATATGTCACCCAGGAATAGCAAATTTTTATTTTTTTATTAAAGCTTTTTATTTGCAAAACATATGTATGGGTAATTTTTCAACATTGACCCTTGCAAAACTTTCTGTTACAAATTTTTCCCCCCCTAGTCCCCACTCCTCCTAGATGGCAGGAAGTCTACTACATGCTAATTATGTTAAAATACTTGACAAATAGAATATGTGTGTACATATTTTTGCAATTATCTTGCTGTGCAAGAAAAGTAGGATCTACAAGAAAAAAAATCTGAGAATGGAAACATAATGCAAGCAAACATCAATAGAGAGCATGAAAATGTTATGTTGTGGTCCACATTCATATTTCTCTCTCTGGGTGTATATGGCCTTCTTCACTGACCAATTGGAACTGGTTTGAAACATTTCATTGTTGAAGAGAGCCATGTTCATCAGAATTGATCATCATATAGTCTTGTTGTTGCTGTGTATAATAATCTCCTGGTTCTGCTCATTTCACTCAGCATCAGTTCATGCAAGTTTCTCCAGGCCTTTCTGAAATCACCCTGCTGATCGTTTCTTATACAACAATAACATTCCATAAAATTCATACACCATAATTTATTCAGCCATTTTTCAATTGATGGGCATCCATTCAGTTTCCAGTTTCTAGCCACTACAAAAAGGGCTGCCACAAACATTCTTGCATATGTGGGTCCCTTTCCTTCCTTTAAAATCTCTTTGGGATATAAGCCCAATAGAAACACTGTTGGGTCAAAGGGTATGCACAGTTTAAACATCAAGTGCTCTTGGATAGGTCAAGCGAATATAATAAAGATGGCAATACTACCTAAACTGATCTATCTATTTCGTGCTATACCAATCAAACTCCCAAGAGATTATTTAACTGAACTAGAAAAAATAACAACAAAATTCATCTGGAAAAACAAAAGGTCAAGAATTTCAAGGGAATTAATGAAAAAAAATGCAAATGAGGGTGGCCTAGCTGCACCAGATCTAAAACTATATTATAAAGCAGTGGTCACCAAAACCATTTGGTACTGGATAAGAAATAGAGTAGTGGATCAATGGAATAGGTTAGGTTCACAGGACAAAATACTCAATGACAATAGTAATCTAGTGTTTGATAAACCCAAAGACCCCAGTTTTTGGGATAAAAACTCACTATTTGACAAAAACTGCTGGGATAATTGGAAACTAGTATGGAAGAAATTAGGCATTGACCCACACCTAACACCATATACCAAGATAAGGTCAAAATGGATCCATGATCTAGGCATAAAGAATAATATTATAAACAAATTAGAACAATGTAGAATGGTTTATCTCTCAGACTTGTGGAGGGGGAAGGAATTTGTGACCAAAGAAGAACTAGAGGTCATCATTAATCACAAAATAGATAAGTTTGACTATATCAAGTTAAAAAGTTCTTGTACAAACAAAATGAATGCAGACAAGATTAGAAGGGTAGCAGCAAACTGGGAAAATATTTTTACATCCAAAGGTTCTGATAAAGGCCTCATTTCTAAAATATATAGAGAATTGACTCAAATATATAAGAATTCAAGCCATTCTCCAATGGATAAATGGTCAAAAGATATGAACAGACAATTTTCAGATGAAGAACTTGAAACTATTTCCAGTCACATGAAAAGGTGCTCCAAGTCACTATTGATCAGAGAAATGCAAATTAAGACAACTCTGAGATACCACTACACACCTGTCAGATTGGCTAAAATGAGAGGAATTGATAATGATAACTGTTGGAGGGGATGTGGGAAAACTGGGACACTGATACATTGTTGGTGGAACTGTGAACGGATCCAACCATTCTGGAGAGCAATTTGGAACTATGCTCAAAAAGTTATCTAACTGTGCATACCCTTTGACCCAGCAGTGTTTCTACTGGGCCTGTATCCCAAAGAGATTTTAAAGGAGGGAAAGGGACCCACATGTGCAAAAATGTTTGTGGCAGCCCTTTTTGTAGTGGCAAGAAACTGGAAATTGAAAAGATGCCCATCAATTGGAGAATGGCTGAATAAATTATGGTATATGAATATTATGGAATATTATTGTTCTGTAAGAAATGACCAACAGGAGGATTTCAGAGAGGCCTGGAGAGATTTGCATGAACTGATGCTGAGTGAAATCAGCAGAACCAGGAGAACATTATACACAGCAACAAGACTATACGATAATCAATTTTGATGGACATGGTTCTCTTCAACAATGATGTGATTCAAACCAGTTGTTCTGCGATGAAGATAGTCATATACATCCAGAGAGAGGCCTGTGGGAACTGAGAGTGAACCACAACACAGCATTTTAATGCTTTCTGCGAATATTTCCATGCATTTTGTTTTCCTTCTTAGGTTGTTTTTTTCTTCTTCTCTTTCTAGATCTGATGTATCTTGTGCAGTAAGATAACTGTATAGATATGTATACATGTATTGTATTTGTCATATAATTTATCCTATTTAGCATGTATTGGATTACCTGTCATCTAGGGGTGGGGGGTGGGGGGAAGGGGGGGAAAAGCCTGAGAAAAAAAAGTTTTTGCAAAGCTCAATGTTGAAAGGTCACTCATATGTTTTGTAAATAAAAAGCTTCATATATATATATATATATAAAAAGGGTATGCACAGTTTGATAGCTTTTTGAGCTTAGTTCCAAATTGCTCTCCAGAATGGTTGGATCCATTCACAGTTCCACCAACAATGTAACAGTGTCCCAGTTTTCCCACATCCCCTCAATCATTCATCATTATCTTTTCCTGTCATCTTTGCCAATCTGACAGGTGTGTATTGGTATCTCAGAATTATCTTAATTTGCATTTCTCTGATCAATAGTGATTTGGAGAAATAGTTTTACTTTCATCATCTGAAAATTGTCTGTTCATATCCTTTGACCATTTATCGATTGGAGAGTGGCTTGAATTCTTACAAATATCAGACAATTTTCTGTATATTTTATGAGGTCTTTATCAGAACCCTTAAATGTAAAGATGATTTCCTAATTTATTGCTTCCCTCTTAATCTTGTCTGCATTAGTTTTGTTTGTAGAAAAACTTTTAAACTTAATATAGTCAGAATAGCAAATTTTTATCTAGTACATCCCATTATCATCTTGGGAAGAACCTCTGTAGTGACACAGCTTGGAAACTGTTCCTGCAGAAACAACAGATTCAGAAAAGGATCCATGCCAATGGGAAATAATTGAGATAACTATAGATATTTAGAAAGAATTAGCTTTTATATTGGAAAATGTAATAGACCTCTAGTTCTGGTTATATCATTTAATACAACAATGGTCTTGCCTTTTATTTTTATTTATTTATTTTTAGAATTTTGGTCCAGCTGGGATTTTGGAGACTGCTGTCTCAATTGCTGAAAATGAGCAGTGGAAGAGGATTAGAACAGTGTTGTCTCCGACATTTACAAGTGGAAAACTCAAGGAGGTAAAGTGATGGACACTGGTCAGATTCTACAAGACTGAATCCAAGGGAGACTAAAAAAAAAGAAACCAAAAAACCAACTTCAGTGATTTTCTCCAATTAAAGTCTAATTAATAGATCAAGTTTGAACTTCTCTAATGGATTATCTTGTTTCCTAATTTTTTTGTGATACAATTGAGAGAGCACCGTTTCTGGAGTTAGATAAAGTAATCTCCAGTGTCACCTCTGATGCTTATTACCTGATTGACTACAGGAAGTCACTTAACCATTCTAGCTACTTACTGCTCATTAAAAAATGAAGCAGTTTGACTATATAGCCTAGAAGTCCTTCTATTGTGTGATTTTTTGCTTTCTAAAAGAGATAATTAAATTTCTAAATACTTTTGTGCTTTTTCTGTCTTGGGAAATCTGGTCTGTTCTGGAACTGGGCTTTCTATTTGTAACTATTGTCTTTTGGCACTTAGATGTTTCCCATTATTAATCACTATGGAAATGTTTTAGTGAAGAATATGCAGAAGGCATCAGAGAAAAGCAAGCCTGTGACAATGAAAGAGTAAGTATGGTACAATAGTTATAGAAATCTGAGGAGCTAGAGGAGACCCTACTTGCCTAAACCTGTCTCTTGCCATCTTTCCTTAAAAACTGAAGCACCAACTTTTAGTTATTTATTTGAATTTTTAAAGAACAAAGCAAGGGTAAAGGGCAATCTGATCCCCTCTGAGGTTAAATCACTTGAGAAAGCTGTTTGTAATTGATGATTCTACTTTTTCTCCTTTTTCCTTTATTTTTTCATAGTTTGAATTCTCTATAGTCTGGCTTCCAAATGCATCACTCAACCAAGCTTTTAAAATAGTTCTTAATTGCAAAGCAATCCCAATAGACTTTGGACAGAAAATGCCATCTGCATCCAGAAAAAGAACTATGGACATTGACTGAATGTAAATCGATGCATGCTATATTCACTTCTTTTTTCTGTTTTTTTTCCCTTTCCCATGGTTTTTTTTTTCTTTTGTTCTGATTTTTCTTTCCCAACATGATTCACAAAGCAATTTGTATTAAAATTAATTTATCTTATTTAATAATTATTAACACTAATAATTATTAAATTAACAAAAATAGTTTTAAAAATTTTCTTCAAAATTACTAATGATCTTTTTTACGTTTATGAAAATGTTCTAAGCTCTTTTCTTAACCTCTTGCTTTATGTCTTCCAGAAATTATTTTTGGATTTGTGCCCAAGTTATGTTTTCCATTGATTCTTTGTAGATTTGTTTTGGAGCTATTCCTTTCTGGGTTTGTGTTGTCAGTATATCTGTCACCATAATAACTTTTTATCATAGTATTCTTTTTGTTTGTTCACTGATTCAAACATTTTGGAGAATAAATTTGAATTATATCCAAAGAGTTATTAAATTGGCTATACCCTCTGAACCAGCTATACAACTACTAGACCTATTTTAAAATATGATTATGGAAAAATTAAATAAACATATATGCCCTAAAATATTTATAAAAGCTCTCTTTGTGCTGATAAAGAAGGAAAAATTGGGGGAATGCCCATCAATTGTAAATGGCTGAAGAAATTGTGATATATTGAAGTGTGAGAAACGAGGGTTGAGAGATCTCCTTTTGTCAGGTTATGGGCTTTGTGAAAGAATTAGCAAACCCCAATGAATGAGGACAGAGGTTTGTGCCAAAAAACTGAATTTATTATGCTGAGAAGAAGTATTTTGTCAGCAGGCTTAGTCCCATTCTTTAGCAAAAAGTTGGGTTTTCAGGCTTTCTACTATATTGGATTCTCCTGGCTAGGGAGCAATTGAGGGACTAATCTTCAACTCTATAGGGTGGTGATTATGTCCCAAGCTGAGATCTCCAATTGAATAGGTGGAGATCCCATCTAAGAGTTTCCCTATGAACAGGAGGGTGGGGCCCCTCCCAGAGGTTTGGAGGGATTTGGATTTAGGGCTTCAGCAACCCTTCCCCACTTTCATTCCCACAATCAAGGTGGGGGACACAGTTTACATCAATATGATTGTGATTGATTACTAGTGTGCTATAAGAAATGATGAACTCAATGAGCTTAGAAAATCATGGATATATAACTAGAAAAAACAAAAACAAAACAACAACAACACATGAATAAACTTTCCCAAAATAATGAAGAGGAAAATGAGCAGAATCAAGAGAACATTGTGTACGGTAACGGTAAGATTATTTTAAGAACTATTTTGAGTGACTAAGTCATTTTGATTATTATAAAGATTTAAAATTAACAGCAACAGACATATGAAGGAAGTCACTAACTGCAATCAGAAAAAAACTGATAAATAGAATGATTTTGCACACTTATCCATGTACATATTGGTGTCTAATGGTAGTCATTTCTAGGAAGAGGGGGAAGGAAAACAAAGGAAAAAATAAATTTACATTATAACTTCATTATATATTTAAAAGGAATAGTGTGTTGTATATAATAGATTTGCACTTTCATGTAAAAGCATTGTTTCCTTATTATACTATGCGATAGGAATGTTTTCACATACAGACAAACATATACATTCAGATTTGTGTCTAATGGAAGCCATCTCTAGAATGGTGGGAAGGAAAACAAAGGAAAAGTGATAAATTTACATGTTAATTTTATTACATATTTTAAAGGAATGACAAATTTTACACAATAGATTTGAAATTGTATGTATAAGCATCTTTTTAAAAATTATACTGGGCAATAAAATGTTTTATTTATAAATTAAAAATTAAATACATAAAAGGTTTAGAAAAAGGAAAAAAAACTTGAAGAGTGGGAATGATAGTGTAGCTAATCTGAAGACAACAAAAGAATGTGGAGTCAGATATAGTTGTTAGTACCTTCTCTGATGTGCCCACGTTCCACTTCTTTTGTGTTTATCTTATAGGTATTGATTTATATACGTATGTATTTATGCACATATATTTCATCCTTATTTAAATATAAACTTCTTGAAGTCAGAGAATATTTTTGCATTTTTCTCATATCTAATGGCACATAGTAAGCACTTAGTAACAATTAATAAATGATAGCTTATAAATTGAAAGCAGAAAGTATTCACAATATGAGGAAGAAAATGTACTCCAGTTAAATAAAAGCAACAGTTTTTTCTAACAATTTAAAAAGAGGAAGTGATAATACAAATCATTAGTACTATGCATTTTGTCCCATGAATGTCCAACCTATCATTTATTCATTTGCTCATTCATTTATAAAATGTTTTTCAGACTTCTAGGTAGTTGATAAAAAGAATCAATATGTTTCTGAAAAATCTCATGTAGTAGATGCTACTGACTATTTTAAACTTTGACCTGTATACCTTGCTGGGTTGAACATAGAACACTGTTGGCAAATTTAGGCAGGCCACATTAAAATATAATTGGGAAATCTGTAAGAAAATGAAAAAATACAATAAAACATAGGTAACATGAATTTGTGGTTGTGTAATTTCAACATATGGCCCAGAGATATTCTTTGGAATTGTTTAATGACCGCAATTTCTATGGACTTTGACACCACTGCTTTAGAGCCTCACTTTCATGTCTTTTCTAAGAGATGAAAGATGGGGTACACGTTCTGAGTCTTTTTTTGCTTGTTTGTTTCCTCTCTTTAGCATTTTTGGGGCTTATAGCATGGATGTGATCACCAGCACTTCATTTGGTGTCAATATTGATTCCTTGAATAATCAGAATGATCCCTTTGTCAGAGAAATAAAGAAGCTTATCAAATTCGATTTTCTGGATCCACTCATACTTACAATTAGTAAGTTTGTTCTTCTTTACAGAAATGAATAATTAAAAATTCAGTGGTCCTGACATTCCTGAAGGTAGTTCAATAAATTGGACCATAGATTTAGTGATGGATGGAAACTTAGAAATCATTAATTCCAAGTCCCTTATTTAATAGAGAATTAAAATATTAAAGAGAAATATTATAATATAATCTCAGGAATTTAGGAGGAATTATTTGCAGATTGGGTCAGTCATGTAGAGCTTTGCGGTTAATTTAGAAAACTAGGGAGAGGCATAGGAAACCTAATTTTGGAGAGAGATTTCCTTCTACTTTTGGGCTTTTTGTTGACCCACATGTGTCCACAAATGATTGACAACATCAAAAAGGAAATGAGTAAGCCCTATCATAATTTGTACCTTTGGTACCATCTCCCTATCTACATTCCAAATAAAAATGATAACATCTATTGTAAACTTCTACAGTTTCATAAAATTTTTTTGTTTTTATTTTCTTCAGCACTCTTTCCATTCCTTATTCCTTTGTTTAAAAAATTGGATATAACTGTCTTTCCAAAAGAAGCAACAGATTTCTTAGCAAAGGCAATTAAAAAAATAAAGGCAGAACGAAAGGCAAATTCACAGAAGGTAAGTAGATCTCTCTAGTGTTCAAAATAACAATATGTGCACATTACAAATAGTTGTATTAATTATTCTCAGAATAAAGCAAACAACTCTTTTGTTCCATTTTACCAAATGATCATTCTAGTTCACTATAATTTTAATTCAATTCCAATTGTGAATTATTTTTTGAGGACTTACTGTAACATGAAGAAGTGCCACTTGATGGTCTCTAAGCTTATTTCTAGTTCCATTTATATGCTTCTTTTATTTAATATTTGTCAGATCTAGTGATGTATGTCTCTGAGAATAGAAAGAGGAAAAAAATGTTGCCCCAGCTTTTAATTAATTTACAACCTCAAAGGCTTAATAAGATACATAGCAACATTTTACTTCAAATTAGTATTTAAGATATAGAGCAGGAACTGCAGGGAAGAGAAAAGTACCTTTCTCCTTTATAAGCTTTCAAAACAGGCCATGCTAACAGTACAAAGGTTATATAAGAATGGATAAAAAATCATAATTATGCCAATAATGTTGCATTTAAATTCTCCATGTGAGTTTTTGGCACAAATTTGGGCCCTTTATAGAAGTACTTTGGGTAGAATTCTAATTCTGTCACTGAGTTGAAGCCAGAATATCTTTAATCCTACAGATCTTCACTTGTTTATCCTGCGGTAGGGACATTAATTTGCTGTGTTCAAAGCTAATTTGTGTGTTCTCAAGTGTTTTCCCAGCACTAGTGTTTTCTTTTATTTTTCAGCACCGGGTAGATTTCCTTCAGCTTTTGATGGATTCTCAGACTCCTAAAAATTCAGAGTCACACTCTCACAAAGGTAAATTGGGAATGAGGGCAGTCACAAATTAGAATCTGTTAAGCCATCATCTGTGGATGTATGAAAAAAATTTCTAATTTTCTCACATGATATACCAAATGGAAAAATGATATAAATGACAACAATATTGATGCTACAGGTTTTTAAGATTTGCAGAGCACTTTGCATATATTACTTCATTTGATTTCATACTAGTTCTGTGAATTTGGTGTCATTCTTATTTCTCTTTTAGAGAAGAGGAATCTAAGGCTGAGAGTTAAGCATCTTTCACAGAATCACAGCTAGTAAAACACTGAAGTAGGATTTGAAATAAATTAGATTGGATCTACCTCTAACTCCAACATTGTATGGTATAACCTAGCCATCTCAGAAATATGCTTAACACCTGTAGATTGAACCAGACAGAGACAATTTTCAAAACTCTATTTGAATTTGTGATGGTGAAGTTATTCTGAAGCCTAGATAGTGACATAAAAGTCCCCCCCTTTCATCTCATATCTAAGCCAACATAATGCATAATGATGTGGAAAAAGTCTAATTTGTGTTCTTATCCTAACTGTGCCACTAAGCACATGTGATGCAGGGACATTACTTCCCTTGTTGGGACTTCCTTGTCATAGGTAAATCCAGGATTTTAGCTCAATAGATCATTCAGTTTTCTGCTAGCTCCATCTCTGGCATAGACCAAGTTTATTGGTAGGATAGTACACCAGGTCTGAAGTTACCAAGGCTTATCTTCCTGAGTTTAAATCTCTCCTTAGACACTTACTAGCTGTATGATTCTGGGCAAATCACTTAACACTGTTTGCCTCAGTTTCCTTATTTGTTAAATGAACAGAAGAAGTAAATGTCAAACCACTCCAATAGTAACAAAGAAAAGAAAAAAAAGAAACTAATCCAAAGATATGTTTCTCTTTCAAGTTAAAACTTGTGGGAAAATTTCTCAAATTGTGTTTTAATGAAAACTATTCTTATTTACCCATAAATAGCATACAAACCCTCCCAAGCTCTCCTAGGCATTCTTCAAAAACTCAGTTTCAGGGGCAGCTAGGTGATGCAGTGGATAGAGCACCTGCTCTGAATTCAGGAGGACCTGAGTTCAAATGTGGCCTCAGACACTTAACACTTCCTAGCTGTGTGACCCTGGGCAAGTCACTTAACCCCAATTGCCTCAGCAAAAAACAAAACAAAACAAAACAAAACAAAACAAAACACAACTCAGTTTCAGGGAGACAGCATAGTTAAGAGGAAGGGGGAGTGGAGTTGGGAATGGGAAGGCCAAATTCTAGTCTCAGATTCAGTCACTTACTAGATCAACAACTTGGAAAAGTTATCTTATTGCTTGAAACCTCAACTGCCTTATCTGAAGGATGGAAAGAACCATTTTTGAATCAGCAATTTCACAGGCTCCTTATGGTAGACAAATGAATAACACAGATAACATATAAACACTAGGAACTATGTTAATATAAACAATGCTTATTGTTACCATCTGGATGCCTTCCCTTCATGGAAACCATCAGAGATAGAATACAGTGGTGTATCATGGAAAGAACAGGGACTCTGAGGTGCAAGGACCTGTGTTCAAATCTTAACTTTCTCATTTATGAGAGAGGCTCAAATTTTTATTGAACTGAAAAGTCAGGATGTTGGACTACATAGCTCTTTGGGTCCCTTCTAACTTTAGATCTGGAATCTCCCTTCAAAGAGCTCTCTTTCATATTTGCTTCACTCTATATACAACTACCCTACACACAGGCCCTCTGGACTATTGCTAGAACCTTCTAATATGTTTGTGATAATATGTATGTGATAAAGAAGAGAGAGTGCCCTGAAATGAAATGTCATTTTTATTACACTTAGAAACAACAAATGAGGATGAAATAGGTGTGTGGAAAGAGTAGATAGAGGAGAAATAAAGGTGGACAATCTAACAATCTTGGTTAGACTTAACCTTTTTCTTGCCTTATGATGATATATGTGGGTAGAAAATTCCTATTATAGCAATGAATTTATTTCAGATCTTATCTAGGTATTTTGGAGAGTCAGGTAGATGTCCTTCATAAATTCTTGTGATACACTTGAATGGCATAACAAAGGTCCCCAAAAAGAGGACTGTGGGAACTGAGTATGGATCACAGTATAGCATTTTCACTCTTTTTGTTGTTGTTTGTTTGCATTTTATTTTTCTTTCTCATTGTTTTCCTTTTAGATTTGATTTTTTCTTGTGCAGCAAGATACTTATATAAATATGTATGCATAAATTGGATTCAGCATATATTTTTACCATGGTCAATATATATTGGATTATTTGCTACCTGGGGAAGGGATGGGGAGAAGAGGGGAGAAATTGGAACACAAAGTTTTGCAAGGGTTAATGTTGAAAAATTATCCTTGCTTATGTTTTGAAAATTAAGAAGTTTTAATAAAAAACCCCAAAGATATTATGACTGTCTGAATATCTCCCTTGCCTCTATTTCAGATCTGAGTGATGAGGAAGTTCTGGCTCAATCCATTATCTTTCTTTTTGCTGGCTATGAAACCACCAGCTCTGTACTTTCTTTTCTCTTCTACCACCTGACCATCAAACCTGAGATCCAGGAAAAACTTCAGAAGGAGATTGATGAAGTTTTGCCCAACAAGGTGAGAAGATGAGAAGAATGAAACTATTCATTCTTCACTCCCAACTCACTTCCTCTTCACCTATTTGCTTCATCTTCTAGCAGGAACTTTATCAAAATCACTTCTGCTGACTGAGTGCTTGCCCATCATTGAGACATGGCCAGAGTTGAAAAGGCAAAGATTTGTTGAGGCACCATGGATTTATATGATGTTCTCCTTGCAGAGAATGAAAAAAAATTTCAGGAACTAGTGCCAGCCTTTGGCAAAATACTAAAAAAAAGTCCTTTTGTCCTCTGTTCACACAGCCTCTTCATAGACCTTTCTTCATTTAATGACATTCATTTTTCATCTCTTCTGATAATAAATTTCTTTGTGACTTTGGCTCTTCTCTGTACTCCTCATTCTCTTTTCTTTTCTGTTTTCTTGTCCCTTGCTTGTTATTTTCTCCTCTCCTTTCCTCCCTTTTCTTTTCCTTTTCTCTCCTTTCTTCTTCCTTTCTCTCTTCTCTTCTTCTCTCCTCTCCTCTCCTCAGATTTTCATTCAGTCTCTAAAGTGACCGATAACAGTGATTATAACTCTTCCTGTTGTTAGAAGACAAAAAGTCTACATTGGACTTTATCAATATGTAGGGATCTCTTTTTGATCCAGCAGGATCATCTGTCTCCATCACTTTTGGATAAAATAATATAATCACTATTATGCAAATATTTAAATAATTACTTCCTTATCAAATTAAGGGATAGTCTTTAGAATGTATTGGAAAAAGTCCACTTAAACAGTAATGAGTGACCAAAACAGAATGGTGGCAGTAGGAAGGAAAAAGCAATAAATTTGTAAAAGTGTTTAGCTTACTGACTACTTATCAAACCAAATTTGAGCTCCTTATAATGGTGCTGAGAACAATTTAGAGAACATATATGAGAACAGATTGCATCTTATCTTGATTTGGGACCAGATCTTTTTTGTATATTTCTCATTTTCTTTAGTATTCTGCTGGTTGCCAAGATCTTTTTTTTTTCTTCATGGAAATAGGTAATGACTGTAAAATAGGAATTTCTTCCATACTACCTCCAATCCCCATAATATTCTCTAAATTATATAGAAGTCTCAGAACAGAAGGACATGATCAGAATTGCTCTTTCAAATAGATAATTGTCTATTTTATCTGTTGTAAGGCACATGGGGAAAGCCTCTCTGCTCCCATCCCAAGTATCTTTTCTCCATACTGCCATTACAGATGTACCCCATGAGTCTTCTCTGTTGTGAAATCCTTTGGAGATGTAAAAGACTAAACTGAAATATTACCAGAGTATCTCAACATTGATAGTGAGTTGAGAGTGAAGACTTTAAGATTCTAGAGAGAAGGCAAACATTTTTGGAAGGATAAGCAGAGATAACAATAAATGGAATCTGGGGAACAATGAAGATTCAGAAGGGCTCTTCTTAGGTTCAAGTGTATCTAAAGCAAACTCAACTGAGATAAATTTTGTCTACTATTCCACCTTCAATTCCATAGTTAGTCTGGTTTGTTCCAAGAAACAATCCAGAAGACCAAAAGAACAATATTCATCTTAACAAAGTTTTGTTATAGGCCCTAAAAACATTTATATAAATTCAAATCTTACTTTGATGGAGCTCAGAAATTTTAAATTACTTTATTAGTGTATTGACTATGTAGGGACTCCCAACATTCAATAGATTCAATAGCAAATATATTTTTATACTTTTCCTTCAGAAGATATTATTGCTCTAACATCAGGTGACCAGATATATGATGGAGTTTGTACAGCATCATTTCAAGACCAAGTGAGTAAAGGTAGATGTGATATGGAAAAAACAAACAAACGTGGAACTGTTTTTTCTCTTTTTAGGAAGCATTCACATATGATAACCTATTACAGATGGAGTATTTAGACATGGTGATAAATGAAAATCTCAGGCTGTTTCCCATAGCTGGCAGGATTGAGAGGGTTGCTAAGAAAACTGTGGAGATCAATGGACTAAAGATTCCTAAAGACACAGTGGTGATGGCCCCATCCTTTGTCCTTCATCGTGACCCAGAGTATTGGCAAGAGCCAGAGGAGTTCTGCCCTGAAAGGTAAACACCTAGTTTTTAAATAAAGGAAAAGGTTACTCAGTGCGGTCAGTTGAAACAGTTTGGAGAGAATATTGAGTCGGGAGACAGGATCAGGTTTTGGATCCTGGTTTTGTGTCTTGCTTAGATTGATAAACTTGGACCTGTTACTTAAATTCTCACATAACTCTGCACAATACCTGCAATAGTTGTTTCAGCAGCTTAGACAGAACCACTTTGCATTATTGTCCTTATTTTATGGATGAAGGACCTGAAGCTTGTATACATGAATTGATTTGGCATTAGCCCTGCAGCTAATTGTCAGAAGTGGGCTTTGAATTTTGGTCTTTGTTATAATTCCAAGTTGAAAATGAGGGTTTGAACTATATGCCACCTGAGTCCCTTTGATTTTGAAACTCTATAGCCTTTATCTCCTTTTCATTAACCTATTCTGTAGGATGTCTATGTCAATAAATAGAGATGAATACAAGTGTGCACTTATTTACATGAATCATTTATTTGTGGATGTGTTTTAAGCCCTTAACAGTGATTAAATTTTTCGGGCCTATCAGACAAAGGACTTTGAGTCAGGAAGATCTGAATCCAAAGCCCACTTCTGGCACCACTTAGCTATATGTGTAAGGGCACTAATGACCACTTTCTACATAGTGACTCTTCCAGATATTTTAATCTCTCTTCAAACCTCCCATTACTCCCCTTCTTGTCACTCTCTCTGATACCTTTATCTTATATTTTATTTAAAAATTCAGACAATTCATGGTGAACTCTTTTCTTCCTCTTCCTCATTTCCCATAACTTCCCATCACTTAGATGCCTTCTGCTATCTTCTTTACACATGCATCTCTTCTACTTGTTCAAGGGATCCCATCTTTTCTAACATCCCCACTCATACTTAATTTCATTCTGTCCCTATCTATTGACTCATTTCCTACTGTCTACAATATGCCCACATTTCTTCTATTCTGAATAAATCCTGACTTCATCCTTTACTTCCTTCTCTTGCCTTATATCTTCTTTGTCCTTTGTAGTTAACCTTAAAAAGTTTACAATATAATAAAAAGGTACAGAGATTGCCTACAATAAGTACCTCCATTTTTTCTTCTTATACCCTCTTCTTCTTCATCTTTGAATTTTAAAGAATCATTTATACTCTTTTGTTGTTGTTCAATCATATTTGATTCTTCATCACCCCATTTGGGGTTTTCTTGACAGAGATACTGCAGTGGTTTGCCATTTGCTTCCCAAGCTCATTTTACAGATAAGGAAATAAAAGTAAACATGGTTAAATAACTTTCCTAAAGTCACACAGCTTTTAGGATTTGAATTCAGGCCTTTCTCACTCCACATCTGGCTTTCCATTCACTCTGCCACTCAGCAGCCCCCCAAAATCTTTAGGCTAAAATGCAATGCTTTTGTGAGAGAGCAACAATCTCATTCCTTATATTTTCATTTCTTATATTTCTCAATAATTCAAGACTATCTACTATCTAAACAATATTGATAGTAAAACAGGTTGTTGAGAGTCTGTTGATATTTTTTACTTTCAAGTCTAGTTTGGGATTTTTAAAAATGACAGCAAATCTCTATTTGATGCTCTCATCATGATCAGAAAGAATTGCTCTGAAAACAGACAAAGTAGGTACTTTAGAAGTTGTCACTACTTTTTAAAAAAAGATCTCTTGATGTCTGCTTTTTTGTCTACTGTTAACTTTTACGTGTATTTTTAACATTTTGATTTCCAAATTTCCCCCCCCCCCACTTCTTCTGGCCTCTAATTTGTCCATTGAGAAGTCAAACAATATGAATCAGTTTTATGTGTGAAGTCATGAAAAACGTATTTCCATTTTAGCTTTGTGTAAAAAAGCAAGAAAAACAAAGTGAAAACAACGTGTTTCATTGGATTCAGAGTTCATTATTTCTATCTCTGGAGCATTTTTCATCATAGTAACTTTGGAGTTAATTTTGGATCACTGTATTAAACAAAGAAACTAAGTTTTTAATAGATGATTATTATTACAATTTGCCTGTCACTGTACATAGTTTTCTGCATTTATTTATTTCACTTTGCATAAGTTCACACAAGACCTTCCAAGTGTTTTTCTGAAACCATCCCCTTTTTCTTTGCTTTTAAGACAATAATATTCCTTCACAATCATACCACAAGTTGCCCAACCATTCCCCATTTAATAGGTATCCTTTTAATTTGAAACTTTGCCACCATAAAACTACTGAGATATATATATATATATATATATATGTATATATATGTCCAAATAGGTTTTTTCCCTTTTCTTTGATCTCTTTGGGATATAGATATATTATTGTTATTGCTGGATCAAAAGATTTACAAAAAATTTTATTGTTTTTTGAACATAGTCACAAATTATTTACCAGAATGGTTGGGCCAGTTCACAACTCTGCCCACAGAATTTTTGGTGTACCTTTTTTTTTCCCCCACATTGCCTCCAGCTTTGGTCATTTTTTCATGTCAAATTAGTAAGTCTGATAGGAATGAAGTGGAAATACAGAAATGCTGCAGTTTGAATTTCTCAGTAGTGATTTAGAATATGTTTTCCTTTGACTATTGATAGCTTTGAATTAGTTTTCCTAATATGTAACCAGTCCTAAATTCCTGTCATAATAATCTTTGTGATATATTAGTATAATCTTCATTCTAGTATTAAAAAATTTGTCATTAATATTCATTAGAGAAATTTATGATAGTTTTCTTTGTTTTTGCTCTCCTTGCTTTAGAAATCAAGACTATATTTGTGTTACAGAAAGAATTTCATAGAATTTATTCTTTAACTATTTTTTCAGGTAGTTTACATAGTAATGGAATTAAATGCTCTTTAAATATTTGTCAGAATTCACTTGTACATTCAGGTAATCATATAAATTTTTTCATAGAGAGCTTATTTTATAGCTTGTTAAATTTTTCTTTTTTAAGTTAGGATCATTTAAGAATTTTGTTTTTTCTATTAATCTATGCAATTTATATTTTTGTAAATATTCATTCAGTTAATGTAAATTGTTAATTTTATTGGCATGTATTTGGAAAAATCCACTCCTAATGATTGCTTTAATTTTATCTTCAAACATAGTGCATTAAGTTTTTTCCTTTTTAATGCTTATAATTTGTTTCTCTTCTTTTAAAAAATATCGAAATTAAGAAATTGTTTATTTTATGTTTTTCACAAACCAGATCTCAATTTTATTTTTTAAATTAAAGATTTTTAATTTACATATTTAAAAATTTCTCATTTTAGTTTTTTTAGGATTTTATTTTAATGTTTAAAAGTAGATTTTTAATTTGTTCTTTTTCTCTTTGCTCAATTCACTGATTCTACTATGTATCTACTATGTAATTGATGGGCTGCATCCCATCAATTTTGAATGTTGACTCATTTTTTGTCATTATTTTTAATGAATTTTTAAAAATTATTTCTACTTTTTCTTTCATTCATGAATTCTTGGGGATTATGTTATTTAATTTTCAATTAATATTGAATCTATGCTTTAAAAATTCTTTATTAAATGTAATTTTTTATTTCATTATGCTCCCCATGAACATTCATTATGTCTTATTTTACACATTTGTTTGTGATGATATTATTGGGAAAATTCCATGTATACCTGATGAAAAAACATTCTATGTATACCTGATGAAAAAATTTTTTCTTTATATTTCATTAAATTTATTCCACAGATCTATCATGTTTTAAAAACTTCTGTTAATCTTTTTTTAACTCTATTATGTATTAAATTCTTAATCAAATTTATTTTACGAACTAGATTTCTATATTGCCTTTGAATTTGATGTTCAAATGTCCCACTTTCTATTTATCTCTGGTATTTTGATCAGGAATGCCTGGAATTTTTCTATTTTATTTTTTGCTTTGTGAAAACATACACAATTTTTCTGGGAATGTAATTCTTTGTTGTAATCCTAGTTACTTGGAATTTTGGAAAATAATATTTTCAGTCCTTTATTCCTTTAACTTGGTAGCTAGTAAATCTTGTGTGATCCTGATGACAACTCCACAATATTTGAGGTCTTTTTTTTCTAGATGCTTCCATCTTTTTTCCTTGAATTGGCTGTAATATTCCTGACAGTTTTCATTTTGATATGTTTTTTGGAGGTGATCAGTGGATTCTTTCAGTTTTTAATTTGCTCTCTGACTCCATGATACTTTAGGAGTTTCCCCATATAATTGAATGAAATGTGAAGTTTAGGCTCTTTTTTTTTGGGAGGATTATGGGTTTCCCATAATCCAAGAATTTTTAAATGATTATCTTTTAATCTGTTTGCAAGGTCAGTTGATTTTCTTATGGGATATTTGCCATTTTCTTCCATTTTTTCATTCATTTGACTTCACTTTATTTTTTATGATGTTTCATTGCTTCTTTATCTTCCATTTGACCAGTTCTAGTTTTTAAGGAATTACTTCCTTCATTGAAGTTTTGTACCTCTTTTCTCCACTAGGTTCTCAAAGGAGTTATTTTCTTCATTAATTTTTTGTGTTGTGAATTTGCTTTTCACAATTCTCTTGTATTGCTCTCATTTCTTTCTCCAATTTTCTTCTTATTTAGTTTGCACAGTAATTTTTTAAACTTAAAAACAATTTCTCTTTTTGTTTGCTCTTCTGGGAATTCTTTTGGGGCTTTTGTCCAATATGGATTTTTCTTGGAGGATATGCTTATAGATTTTTCATATAATTTTCTTCTTCTGAGTTTAGGTTTTGGACTTCCCCACCAACTTCATAGCTTTTTTAAAATCAAGTTTTCTTTTTCTTTCCTAAATTTTACATTTTTTCCATTGACTTTAAACTTTCTGTTAAAGTTGGATTCTGTTCATTTTATGAGTGAAAAGTCACCATTTTACATATCAGACTTTTTTTTTGCCCTATTGGCTTAATAGCATTTATTGAGGGCAAGGAATATCTTTTGCCTCTTTATTTCATACCCCCTCTCATTTTCTTTTCTTTTACCATTTTGAACAATTAGGTTCAGCAAGAAAAATAAGGATAATATCAATCCCTATGTGTACCTACCTTTTGGTGCTGGTCCTCGAAACTGCATTGGGATGAGATTTGCACTTATGAGTATGAAAGTTGCAACTAGCCGACTCTTGCAGGAATTTTCCTTCAAAACTTGTAAAGAGACACAGGTAAGGAGTCATATTTTTTGCCTCAATACTTATGAGAAATTTTTCCCCAAATGACTTTATTTTCAAAGTAGAGAAATGGAAGATAATGAAGTAAGCAGTAAATCACGATAGCTCTTCTACATTCACCTCCAATCAACAATAAAATTATTTCCCAAAACAAATCCTGGAACAGTAGAATGAACTAAAAAGGGGGTGAAGCAATCTTTGAACCCAAGAAATTTGAAAGAATGACAGGAAAGTGTGTTTCAGTTGGATAAAGGGGCACACAGTCCAGGACAGGAAGTATTCCAAGAAGCTAGTGGCAAGCCCCATTTTAGCAAAAACAGGCAACTTTCCCTGTGTAGCCACATGGAAACCCTGAAACAGTCAACAGCCCTCCAATTTCAGCACATGCCAGGCACCAGCTCTAAGGTCCCAGCTCTGTATCCAGTAAGCTGCCAGACTTTTGTGTCCTACAGCAGCACCTGCCACACTGTACCACACCCTGTCAATATAGCACCAAATGTAATGGTCCCAGAGGGCCTCATGCAACATCAGTGTAGTACTAGACAGACAGCCAGAATCTGACCCACTGGCACAAGAAATTTGAGACAGTGCTCCTTCCACTCTAGAAGCAGAGTTAGAATTTTTTAAAAAGGAAAAAGGCCAATTAAAGGAAGATGCTCAATAAAAAACACAAACAGAATCTACCTATAGAAAGTTATTATGGTGACAAGGAATACTAAGAAACAGACTCAAATGAGGATAATAATGTTAAAACACTTATGGGCAAAACCTTTGAGAAAAATGGGAAGTAGTCTCAAACCCAGAAGAACTCATGGAAGAGTTCAAAGAGGAATTTAAAAATAATAGAAGAGAGGCAGAAGAAAATCTGGGAAAAGAAATAAGAATAATGTAAGAAACTTGTGGAAAAAAAAGTCAACAGCATAGTAAAAGAAAACAACTCTTTTTATATTAGAATTAGACAAGTGGAAGGAAAAACAAAAATCCACTGAAGAAAGCAATTCTCTAAAAAGTAAAATTGGTCAAATTGAAAATGAAATACAAAAGATAACAGGGAATAACAACCTCTTAATAGTTAGAATTGGGCAAGAAGGGCTAATGACCAGATGAGAAAACAAACTCAACCAAACAAATTCAAAAGAGTAAAAAATAAAAGAAAATATAAAATACCTCATTAGAAAAACAACTGACCTAGAAAAGAGATCCAGAAGACACAATGTCAGAATCATTTGACTATCTTAAAGCCATCATCAAAAGGAGGAATAGACAACATCCTTCAAGTAATTATCCAGGAAAGCAGTCAGATATCCTGGAACCAGAGGATAAAAGAGGCACTCAAAGAATGTGAACTGATAGAAAATTTCTGGAGAGGAATTTGGAACTCTACCTAAAAGGCAGCCATACATAACCTTTTATCCAGCAATGCCACTACTAGATATGTATCCCAAAAAGATCATTAAAAAGAGAGAAGGCTCAACATGTGCAAAAATATTTATACCAGCTCTTTACAAGATGACAAAATATTGGAAATTGAGGGGATGCCCATCAATTGGGGAACTGCTGCATCACAATTGAATAAGCTGTGATATATAAATGGAATAGAATAATGTTGTGCAATAAGATATGATGAACAGGCATTTTTCAGAAAAACCTGGAAAGACATGTTGATCCTGATGCAAAGTGAAATTAACAGAACCAGGAAAACATTGTATTTAGTATCAGCAATATTGGGTGATAATCAATTATGAATAATTATATTCTTCTCAGTAACACAATGATGCAAGATAAGTACAAAGAACTTATGAAGGAAAATACTATCCACATCCAGATAAAGAATTGGTGGATTTTGAATGCATATCGAAGCATATTTTTTCATTTACTTCATTATTTTTTGTGCTTTTATTGTCCTTTTGGTCTGTTACTCCTTTCACCATCACAACTAATATGGAAATGTGTTTTACATGCTAGCACATGCATAACCTCATATCATATCATATCAAAAGGGAAGATGAGAAAGGGTGATAGAAATTTGGGAACTCATAATTTTGTAAAAATGAATGTTAAAATTGTCTCAGCATGTAATTGGGGGAAAAGTACCATTAGAAAAACAAAGTAGAGAAATTTCCTATGTCGCATGACAAATTTAATTCAACACAATTGGAATATTTAATGTGAGCAGGCTATTAAGAGTTAATTTACCATTATTAAGATGAACATATACAGAAGGGCAGTAGAGAAACAATTAAAGTGTTATTGGCTACATAACTAATTTAATTAACTATAATAGCAACAAAAACAACAATAATACAAATTTTTTTTGTTGCAAACAATATAGTTTTTGAAGAACAAAATACAGCAAGCCTTTTTACCTTTTTTTAAATTCCTCAATTTTATGAGAAAAAGATATTTAGTATTAATGGTCATGGGATGAATAAAATCTCTTAATTTCAATAAGATTCTTGATTTTATTTTACATCTAACTAGTATTAATAAAATACTGAGTATATAGTTAACACATATTGATTGGTTGTTTCTCTATTTTGTGACACTTCGGAAATCAAACCTACATTGGGTTTCTATTACAATCACATCATTCTAATACTCCTTTGAATGATATTCTAGCTAGTTTGTCTTCATTTATATAATCTTCTTTTCCATAAAATATCATAAACATTTGTAACTATTTTATTTCTCTCTTGTTTGAAATTGGTTACTTATTGAAATCTCATTTTCTTTATTGTTGCAGGTTCCTCTGAAGTTAAGCAATAAGCCACTTCTTACACCAACTGTTCCCATTGTTCTGAAAGCTGTACCAAGAACCAATAAGACAAACAAGCAATAAAAATTCTTCACATTCTATGATTACTCTTCTAGAGTGCAAAGACATTGGATCCTAGTATTTCAAAAGTAACTTACTTTACCTTATGAACCAAACAAAGAAAAAAAATTAGTTGTTTCTTTTTAACCACAGGAAAGGAGTATATTTCAGATAGTCTTTTGAAGACCTTCATGTTTGATAACTATTGTATAATGTTCAGTGCTATCAAGTATCACATATATTGATCCAACTAATCATGTTTTAAAAGAAACACCCTCTAAAAGATTAGTGTTCACTTGATATTATTAGGTTTTTGTGATTCATTGAATGAACATAGAGAAAATCATAAATTGAGTGTTCATTATTTTTTATTAACAATAGTTCTTGACAATCAGAAATATAGTAAATATAGTAATATTGTAGAAGCATATTATTATTTTTAATATCTTACATTTAAATTAAGCATATTACTTTTTTTGCTTTTTTCATTTTTTTTCTTTTGAGTGTGTCTTCTTCCACAATATAAGTAAGATGGTAATATGTTTTATGTGATTGAACATGTATAACCTATATCAAATTGCTACCCATCTTTGAAAGGGGAGAGGTGAGGGACACAGAGAGAAAATTTGGAACTCAAATTTTTTTAAATGAATGTTAAAAATTGTCTTTATATGTAACTGGGGGGGAAATAAAATATTATTTATTCAATATTCTGCATTTGACAACTATGTTGCTGTAAACCACTAAACATAATTTTGGGAACCTCTTATTTAATGTCTGCTATAACTTAACATATCAGAATCATTATTTGGATGGACAATCAATTGGTTTTGATTTTCCTAATTTTTTTTGCCAATTAACTGATCAGAATATTCATACAGAAGTCCAATTTAGCCATTGATAATTCTGGTAAGATGACAAATATTCCAGTTAATTTTTTCCCCCCCTTTCCTATTCCTTCCACAAACATTTGAATGTAAACCCTGGTAAAAAATCTGGGCTTCCATGGATTGAGTTCAAAACTGGGGATTCCTCATAAGTCACCTTCTTTTGGTTATATCCCCAATTAGGGTTTCACCCAAGAACATAAGCATTTGTCTCTTATTCTGCATGCAAATGGTAAAAGGATCTTCAGTTTCTACTAGAATAGTTATGGTAACAATTTGTCAAATGCAGAATAGACTTTCTTTTAGGTGATTAAAAACTGTAAAAGAAAAGCATTTATAACTAAGCTTGTAAACAGTCAAAACAACTTTATATACATATCTGGTTGATCTCTGTTTCACCCAATGATATCATCTGGTTGAGGTAAAATCAAAATAAGAAAACATTTGGGGCCACTAGAAAGCCAACCCCTATCAAAGATTTTTCCTCTTGACATGTTCCTTCTATCCATGGCAAATCAATGGAATTCTGATATTTTAAAATCTTCTCCAACAAATGTTAAGTCCTTTGCCTATTTAATATGGGCTTCTGAATATTTGAAAGAAAAGTCAATGTTAGATTATAAAATGATGCTGGTGAAAAGACAAAATGTTGTTAAAAAAATTTTTACTGTACACAGGTCTCTAAACTGTGAATATAGCTGGAACCACAAAAAGTAAGCCTAGAGACAGTTTTTAAAGATCAAATAGTTTAATTAGTTACTTTTAGAGTGAGGAATACAGTTTTCAAATTGGAAACTCTCCTGGGCCAGAGACCTCCATCTGTGGCAGAAAAGATAGAGATTTTATAAGTGGGAAGGGCTGGGAAATGTGGCTTATTATACAATCATTCCCAGAGTTGTAGTGGTTTCTCAAGACAAGTACATCAGTGGAAGGGAATACAACAATTCTTGGATTATTTCAAATCTTGAGGACCATAACAATCCCTTCCTCAGGGCACATAACCAGAGTTCTGTGACAGTTCTGCAGTTCTAAAATACTTAAAAATAAAATACATACCCTGATGATGGTGGGACATTGCTTCCAACATTGTTCAAGGAGCACAGAGAGGAATATTTTTCTTTGGGTCTCAAACAATAAAGTATCTCAGCATTGGTGAATGTGTTAAGCAATTATTCATGGATGTGAATTCTACTTGTTGGGGAAAGGGGAAACCAAGAGACAGAGTGAAGATTCAGATGAAACATTAAAAATCAATTAGTCATACATTTTTATGTATTTTAGTTATAAAGTAGTTGCACATTTGTATTTATCAATCAATAACAATTGTTGAAAGCCAACTAAGAGTATGATAGTAAGCTACTCATAGTGAAGAATTTAAATGAAGAATACATGGTCTTTTCTTTTGAGGAACTTTAAGTCTCCTTATTCAAGAAAAATACATTTACAAATTTAAAAAACTAACTAAAGGGAGGTCAAGACAGTTCCCATCGACTCTCTCCCAGAAGGAACATGTGTCTCTCAAATGTAAAATATATATATATATATATATATAGTTCTAACTGTCCCTTATATTATCAGAATTAGATTGATTTGACTAGGTACAACCAAACTTTGTTGGTTTTGTTGGGGGCAGCTTTGATGAGATCAAATTAAAGCAGAAACAGATGAATAAAGAAACAACTTCTTTAATGGCAAAGCTATACTAAATAGTATTCACAAGCAAAGAAGGGAGAGCAGAGGTGTGATTTAGAATTAGTAAAAGGATTAAATTATTTGAAAATTTTTTCCTTAACAATTCCCAAGCTACCTACCTATCTAAACTATGTCCATCTTTACCAAAAGACTCTACCAGGTCCCCATCATTTATGTTCCCTTTTAAGATGCAAGTCAAAATTTGTCCAGGAAACTCTCCCAACCTCCCTTTCCCTTCCCCCTCCCCACTGAAGACCTATGGTTTCAATCCATGGAAGTATGAAGAAGTCTAAGTTATTGCCAGATTATCTCAGCTCCCAGGGAGGATCCCATAGGTTTTGCTCACCCTTTATTCATACAGACTTGGTTATTCAAATCTGTATCTATTCAAGGTTGTCTTAGTCAGGAAAGGGGACATGAAGAATTGATACCAAAAAGCTGGCTGGAAGATCCAGAGGAGGATCATAAAATAGATTGGAATTCAGAAAACTGAGATAAGGAGCATTACCAACTCACCCAAGTTATGGGTGAAAAGCTCCTAGAGGCCATATCTCTTGCATTCCCTTTACCCACTGATTTAACATGGGTCTGAGATACTAAACAAAATTCTGAGGAATATGTCTATTAGTATTATGATAGACTTACATAAACTTTTTTTTATTAAAGCTTTTTATTTGTATAACATATATATGGGTAGTTCCCCAGCGTTGATCTTTACAAAGCTTTCCATTACAAATTTTACCCCCAGTCCCCTCCCCTCCCCTAGATGGCAGGAAGTCCACTACATGTTAATAATTACATAAACTTTTGATAACAACTTTAGTCTCAAATGTGATAGTATGGTTGCTTTTTCTATGTTGTTAATAATCTTTACTAGCCCATCACTGAACTAATTAAACTAATTATTTCTGATTAGTAACACTCTGACAGTGGTCTTCTTCTTGAGACCACAGCACAACTGTCAGTTACTCTGGCAGAGGAGAATGAAAACAGTAAAAAGGAACTTAGGGAAGTAAAAGGGAAATTTTTCCTTGTAAACCCTCTGCAGCTATAATAGCTCATTCCTTACCATCCCCACTCTTATCATCCCTGGTAGCCCACCCCTTATTGTCCACTATTCCCCACTATCCACAATCAAAATCAACCAGGCCAGGAGTGTGTTTTGCTTGTGAAAAACCTGGTCACTGGAGGAAAGAATGTTAAAGGAGGGTTGGAGTAAATGTCGAAGAGAAAAAAGAGAAAGCATCCAAGAAAACATTGAGGGACCCTCCTTATAAACTCAATCATTCAGTTCCAGAGAGGGCTGATGGTAGGGATGACACCAGGAGAGGCATATTTAGGCTATACCTGTTGTGTGGAATGTGCAGACCCTCACCCAAAATGACAATTCAGAAGTCTCTCAAAGTGGAAAACAGAAAAATATTTAATTAGAATTTCATGAAATTTGGGCAGTCCACACCTCTAGCAAGGGAGGTTCTCGGAGCAAGGAGAGCCTCTGCCTGGGTGGCCACACACAGTTTTAACCCCTCAAAAAATAATTAACTCCTCCCTTTACCCCTTTGATTGGCTGCAACAATTTCATTCCCTTTTTTGGATGATTATGACCTAACTTCCATGGTAAGTCTTGTTTCCTTTCTCCCTATCTTGTGATTGCTGGGAGGACAAAACTGAGGCCTACTAGGCTTCTTTTACTCTAGCTGATAGTTAAAGAATATATGTGATATATATATATATATATATATATATATATATATATATATATATATATATTGTTCCCCTCTGTGAATTCTTCATTTTTCCCTGTTTCACACAATCCTTCCTCTTTTCATATTGGGTTGAAGAATTCACACTTCATTCAAAATTAGCAAGCATATTTGAGAGGGCCATCTGGAGGTTTTATGATTCTTTGGAATTCCAGCAGTCATTGCTCCACAGCCCAATTATTTCTGATGGTCAGAAGGGGGGGGGTTGCTACTGAGGAAGAGCAATTAAAGGAAACTGGAACAGAGCAATTGAGGAAACTGAGACATGGAACTGAGGCACAACATTCCACACTCTCTCTCCTGAATATTCAAATCATTGAATCACCTTCCCCCAGATACCTGGAAGGTCTCAGCACCATGATTTTGACTGACCCTACCAGGAACAGACAAACCAAAATAAAACTAGAAAAGATGCAAGGACCTATGACAATGGCAAGTCTCTCCCTGATAACCCCAGAGCTGTTAACAACAGCCTTTCATAGTCCTCCCTGTTGCAAGCCTGGCAGGTCCTCTGCAGTTCTGGAGCATCCCTCATCCAGGGAATCCAGTTTGGGATGGACAATTCAGTGTTAGGTTTGTGCACTCAGCCTCTGCTTGCAGAGGGAGCAGCAGTGCCCAAGGCAGCTGTGCTAGCCCCTCTAGGAGGGACACTGCACTGCTGTCAGTGACTCCAAGGGGGAAGGATGAGGCCTGAAATTGCTCCACCTGTCCCCATCAAGAAGAACAGACAGGCTGGGGAGCACTGCTGCAGATCAGAGTGTCAAGAGTATGCACACTTGGACCATCAAGGCAGACAAATCATGAACTCAGAGGCATAATAAATACACTGCAATAGAGGATGCTGAAATGTTAATTAAGTAACTGGGATTACAGGACTGGAGAAGTGGATCAGAGAGACTGCCAGGAATCAGAAAATGATCCCAGAAACTGAGTCTGTCAGGGTAATTACAACAGAATAAGGGAGTTCAGAGTTAAAGCAGAACCAGCAATCTCAGTCTAGTTGGGGTTTAAAAAATAAACCAAGCAGGCAGAAAAAACCCCCACAAAAAAACAAAATGAAAAAGGACTGCTGGAAGGGCTTCCAATTTAAACTGGTGGGTTGAGGGTGGGACAGAACTGCCTAAGGCCAAATGAATAGGAAACTAGGGGCACTAGAGGTTCCCCCTTTTTTTTCAAGTACTTTTGGGAAAAATCCACTAGCTTTCCTGGTTCCCTATTTCTCATTCCTCCCCCCCCAATTTTTTTTCCACCAAAGGAATCATCCAAGGAGGAGTAAATAGGGCTCTAGTTGTCAAGTTTATCTCACATAACAGACTAGTATAGTAGAGGTTTTTCACTCTGAAACTCAAGATCCCTCACACAATTACATATCCTAAAGGGAACATTGTGATCAATTAGATAATGCAGATACAAACTATCCATTACAGTAACAGTCACTCAAAATCTTAACCTAACATTTTCCATCCTTAAATCCAAAATACAGCAATAGGGACCCAATCAGGATTGTATAGTAATAAACAGTAATAGGGGACCCAAGCAGGATTATACAGTAATACACAGTAGTAGGGGGCCCAATCAGGATTGTACAGTAATTCATAGTAGTAGGGGACCCAATCAGGATTGTACAGTAATACACAGTAATAGGGCACCCAATCAAGTTTGTACAGTAATTCACAGAGTTTAACAGTCCATTATCAACCACTCTCAGTTCCCCTCAAATTAGGCACAATGTCCATTAGGAGCAGGGGTGATGTCTCTTTAAAAAGCTGCTTCATGCTGAGAGGGGTGAAGTGAACTTGTCCAGGAAGGGGGTTGGGTGTGATCTGATTCAGAAGCAGGTCAGTAAGGCTGTAACTTGACCAAAATCTAGAACAAAAAAAAATTAATCTAACAAATAAAGGTTAGAACAGTCTGAAATAGAAGGACTGGTTCACAAGGACTGCTACAAAATGTGGAAAAGCCAGTACAGATGTTCCAGTAGCTTCTCATGCAAGGAGACCAATTTGTCTCACAAGACAGACAAAAAGCTGTCAGCTGTAATTCCCAAAAACAAAAAGCAGCTAGATCTCTCAGACAATTTCCTAATTGTCCTCTCATTATTTAGAAACCTTAAAAGACCAAAATACCTGCAGACATAAATATCTAGTAACAGACAGATGACTGAGCTAAATACTCATGTGCCTAAGTATAAAGATTATATATAGTCAGATTGGAAACAGCAAGGTATGACATAATTAAATTGCATCAATGATTCCTATTGACTATTGCTCTGATCATAGAAATTAATTACAGGAGGAAAACAAGGACATTACTATACCATAATATAATCAGTCAAAACTGATTCTTCAGCACATACAGGACACAGGATAAAATAGCCTGAACTCAAGGTTTACTCCAGGTAATTTTCCCCATAACTTATAGAAAGTGGAGCTTTAAAACTCCCAAATAGTATTAGCTACAAGCCCAAGAAATTTTGCCTTCAATAACAAATCCCAGTAACCAAAGCTTCAGATGAATCTTAAACAGGCATGTACCATGATCTTATATTGATAATAGTAAGAGATTTGTCCCATGAACTTTCTGGGACTTACCTCTCATATCAAAGTAAATGTTTCAAAAGGTGAACATTACAGATCATTTTGCTTTAAAAATACCCAATATATATGTGTATATATATATAAATTCTAAATTGCATATTATCTATAACAGAAACATTCAAAAGGGGGAAAAGCAAAAATTATTATTTTCAGAGTTCCCCTAGACAATGAATACAATTTCAAGACAATACAATCGATTAAAACTCATATAGAATATCCTATTTCCACATAAAAGGATCTTTCAGACAACATTAATAATTTCTTTTTAAGAATGGAGAAATTATTAAGTCAACTTCCTCCAATTGAGGAGTCCCTACAAACTTTTTGGAAGCAGCCCCAAACCTATCAGATCAGATTGAAATAAAACATTCAGTAATTAATACCATGTAAATGTAGGCTATTCCTTTAAACAATATAATCAATTAATGTTTCAATCAGCAAAGAACTGCAGTCCCTTAAAAAGCGGCTATATCACACTTAATGGGGGAAGGGGAATTAGATTGCCACTTGGGAAGACTCTTCCCACATGGCTGCCCTTCCTCCCTGACTCCACATGGAATTTCTCTGAACCACACCATGCTTCCTGACTCCCACTGAAATCACCCAAACTGGTCAATTGTTTCTACAAATCAATCTTTCTTATCTTGTTTCTTTAAATCGCCTTCATATATATATATACATATATATACATATATATGTATATATATATATTTTTTTTTAAACTTGACTCTTCTCCATTTCCACTTGCTTCAAAACTTTAAACTTTAAGATTCACAATATAGTGAATAGCTAAATAACTTCATAAAACTCACACTCATGTTCAGCATGACAAAATTTAAAACATAACTTACAATGCTTACAAATTACTCAAAATATCTTTCAGAAGGTAACATAAGTTATCATAACCTTTTGAAAAAGCTATTCTTAAACTAACTTAAATCACATACAGCTTTTAGAAATTTCTCTTTCAATGCTTAAAAGATCAGTTATTCAAACAAATTCCTAAGATCTCATACCCAGAATAAACAGATCTAACATGCACAAGGCAACAGTAATTATTTCCCACAGTTTCAGAGTTTAAAAACTAAATTCCCCAAAATTCAATAGACCAATAAACCGAAAAGGATATGTCTTTTTCCATGTAAGTAAATTTTCTAAAATTCCAATTAAATGTTGCAAACAAAATGGATTACCATTTGGTTTTATATATATATATATGTATATATATATATATACACATATATATATATATACACACACACATGCACATATACACATATAAACATAAATATGTGTGTATATACATATTTGTGTACATGTATATACACACATATTTAACTGATTCCCAGAAACTTTCCCCCAATTTTTAAAAGCTTATCAACATCAGTTTCCTTTGTTCTCTCTCTTACCTTCCCCAGGCAGAGCAGCATCTTGAATTGGATAAGACTTTATTGCTATCACTCTCTCTCTCTCTCTCTCTCTCTCTCTCTCTCTCTCTCTCTCTCTCTCTCTCTCTCTTTCTCTCTGCCAGGGTGTAAAACAGCTAAACTTTTTATCTTCCTTTTTCCTTCAAATTAGTGCAAACAGGTTACAATTAAGCACAAGTTGAAAACCACAAGTACTTATGCCAAGCACCTTTTCAACACAGAAACATCTCATTGCAAAGTCTCTTAAATTCCCAATATAAAAACTACTCTTACTATTGCATCCCAAATAATGAATTTCACTAAACTGACTGGGCATAGTTTCTTTCTCTCCCCCTGGCTCCGAGTTCCCTGCTGCAGTCAGGGAGGTGGAAGGGGGGAGAAAGAAACTATTGCTCTATCTTCACTCTCTAGTGACCAATTGTCAAACTCCCCAACTATTATTCTAATGGACTTTCCTGAAGTTCCAAACTTGGCCAGAGTTGGGGCCTACAGGAAAGTCTCTCTCTCTTAAATTAATTTCCTCTATGTATAGATATTGGGTCCCAGAAACGGATCTGTTTGGAGACATCCCCATAGTTCTCCATTACTGATTGATTTTAAGTATTAAATTGATTCCCTCTAGGTTAAGTACCTTGGCTTTCTTCTGCTAATTCAGTCTCCTCACTGGAGTTGCCAGTGGTACTAGGAGGTGGGGGTTTAGCAGTTAAAGAATCCCAGGGGTGGGGTGGGATTTTCTTAGTCTCTTATTCTTTTCCCACCTTTTCTCCGCCTCTTTGGCTTGACTCAAGAACAGCCAGACCTTCCTCCCCTGAAGCCAAAGATTTGCATTCTCCAATTCTTCCAGATTGAAGGGACTTTTCCCATTTAGGCCTAATTATTCCTCCACCCTGATCTTGTCCACCCCAAACAAAGCAGCAATATTTAATTAATTATTATTATTATTTACTTTTCCCTTTATATTTTGGGACTTCATCCCAATTTTGGAGCTGTCTCCCAAGAGGGCTGTCTACTGGAATTCCCTGACTAAGGTCCTGATTGTTTGGACTTCGAATTTCCCATATTTTCAACTTGGCCCTAAGCCAAATTATAGGTTGGGGGTCACCTCCCCACAGAAGTCACCCGAAAGCTTGTCTCAAGAATGCTTTATCATTGGGGTCAGAAGCAGTTGTCAATTAGCAAATTTAGCTGGGCTAGTCCCTTGGGTTTGTCTAAACCCGGCCAATAGACCTCCAGATTCCTGAGTACTTACCTTGAGCTACATGTGTAGATCTTTCTGACTATGCCAGCTGTCAGGACTCCTCTTATCTAATCTTCAATTCTGCTTTTCACTGAGTCTCTCTGCCTCGGGCTGTTGTCTCAGAAGGGAGGGAGGCTGCACACACAGAGCCAGAGACCAATGGAGAAAAACCATTCCATGGATGTACCTATCTGTTTGGGATGCACAGCCATCTCCCCCAAAGACCCTTGATCCTGGATGAGCCCCCAATTGTGTGGGACATTCAGACCCTTACCCAAAATGACTACTCAGAGGTCTCTCAAAGTGGAAAGCAGAAAAATATTTAATTAGAATTTCATGAAATTTGGGTGGTCCACACCTGGAGCAAGGGAGGTTTGCAGAGTGAGGAGAGCCACTGCCCTAGTGCCCACACACAGTTTTAACCCCTCAAAAATCATTAACCCCTCCCTTTACCCCTTTGATTGGCTGCAACAATTTCATTCCCTTTTTTGGACGATTATGACCTAAATTTCATGGTATGTTTTTGTCTCCTTTCTCCCTGATTTGTGACCTCTGGGAGGACGAAACCAAGGGCTACTAGGTTTCTTTAACTCTAGTTGATAAAGAATATATGTGTGTGCGTGTGTGTGTGTGTGTGTTTGTATTTATATACACACACACATATATATTCTTTAACTATCAACTAGAGTTGATATGTATGCATATGTATGTATGTATATATGTATGTATATATGTATATATTGTTCCCCTCTGTCTCACACACTGTTATCCCCAAGACTCCTCTTGCTCATACCAGGGTAAGAGGTGTCTGCTGTAGTTGACACTAGTGCTACACTCTCAGTTTTAAACCCTCTACCTTCCCCACTCCCTTCCCCTGGAGTCAAGAGTGTATCTCAGTTGTGGGGCTTGCTAATAAGGCTATTGCAGCCCATATCTCAGACCCTTTTTCCATTTTGAATGAAAATATGCCTTTCACCCTTTTGTCTTAATTCATGAAGCTCCTAGCCACTTAGTAGAATGTAACCTGTTCTACAAAAAGGCCACTATTTCATTTGATCTGGGGGGTACTAGTTCCTTGTGACTTCAATCCCTGACATCCTTCTCTTCTGAAAGTATTCCTACTTTTTCACCTTGCTAGTGTCCCTTCAGTACCAGTCTCATGGAAAAGTTCTACTTTTTCATTGTATTTATCTCCCATTTGTATGGTTTATGATATTTATTCTAGACTTAGTCCACTCAATTTGGCCAACAGATATGGCTCCAACTAAACCACCCACTCAGGAGCCCAACAGACCTTGGCATTTGCTTTGCAACTCACTTATTCTTTTTTTTATGATAGCAAAGATAGTTATCAACATTCACCCTTGCAAAACCTTGTGTTCCATATTTTTCTCCCTCCCTCTCCATTTTCCCCCTCCCTTAGATACCAAGTAATCCTATACAGGTTAAAGGTGGAATTCTTCTAAACATATTTCCACATTTATCATGCTGCACAAGAAAAACCAGATCAAGAAAGAAAAAAATGAGAGAAAAAAAACAAGGAACAAACAACAAAAAAGGTGAAAATACTTTGTTATGATTCACATTCAGTTCCCATAGTTCTCTTTCTGGATGCAGATGGCTCTCTCCATCACAAGTCTATTGGAATTGGCCTGAATCATCTCTTTGTTGAAGAGTCAAATCCATCACAGTTGCTCATTATATAATCTTGTGGCTGTGTACAATGTTCTTTTGGTTCTACTAAATTCACTTAGTAGCAATTCAGGTAAGTCTTTCCAGGCCTTTCTGAAAATCATCCTTCTGACCATTTCTTGTAGAACAATAATATTCCATTACATTCATATACCATAACTTTTTCAGCCATTCTTTAACTGATCCATTTAATTTCCAGTTCCTTGCCACTACAAAATGGACTACTAAAAACATCTTTGCACATGTGGATACTTTTTCCTTTTTTATGCTCTCTTTGGAATACAGACTCAGTAGAGACATTCCTGGATCAAAGGGCAAGCACAGTTTGATAGCCCTTGGGACATAGTTCCAAATTGCTCTCCACAATGGTTGGATCATTTCATAACTACACCAATAATATACATTAGTGTCTCAGTTTTCCCATATCCCCTCCAATATTTATCATTGTCTTTTCCTGTCATTTTAACCAATCTGTAATTCACTTATTCTTACATAAAATCAACATCATGTCTCAAATGAATGTTCCTCATCAATCTTCAGGGTCATTCCCACTTTTGATCAAAAGGAGGGAATGTGGAAAATTTTATTATGATTTTCATATTAATTGATATATTTAATGAATATAACAGTTTTTTTCAGAATGGCTTTTTCTAGCAAGGAAGATAGAAACTCACAATGCAGCTTACAATTACCAATCATTCTGACAATGGCTATATTCTTGTGTTGTATATAGTAAGTGAAAGGAATTGAAAAACCACAGAAAACTGTTCCTGTCACAAAACTCTGGTTTTGTGCCCTGAGGGGAAGATGGGCAATACCCTCAAGATTTTGAAACAATCCAAGAATTGTATATTTTCCCATTAGTGGGCTTGTCATGAGAAAGTGCTCAAACTGTGGGAATAATTGCAATCCATGTTCCCCTAATTTTTCCACTTATGATTTGTGTACAAAAATCACCACCTTTCTTGCAACAGGTGAAAGTCTCTTGCCCAAGAGAGATTCCAATTTGCAAACTGTATTCCTCACTCTAAAAGTGATTAAATTAAACTGCTATTTGATTTTTAAAAACATGTCTCTAGGCCTCTTTTGTGCATCTCCACCTATTCAGAGTTTAGAGACCACTATAATAAAATTCTGTTAACAGTGTTTTTCCAGCTAGTACATTCGTAAGAAGTTTAATTCTTTTTTTTTTTACTTTACAAAGAATAACCATTTTTAAACATTTCTTGTATTTGTTAATTTATTCTTATTTTATTAGATCTCTAATATAAACCTACATTATCTCAATCCTGCATTGCTGCAGTATTGTAGAAAGTATATAACTTATGTCCATCTCTTGAAACTCCTTATATGAGTCTACTTTCTGGATATCTACAAGCTTATTTTTCCTAAAATATTACATTCAAAATACCATTTCCCCAGTCAGATTTTCCATTTTTAAAAATGTCTACAGGGTTAAGCACAAATATTTGGCATTTCATGTACCACAAATAAACTTAAATATATTTAACCTAAGTAAATTTTAATGTGGTGTAAAAATGAAATCACTTTTGACAGCAAAGTGCCTTAGAGAATGGAGTACTCGGTTGGAATCAGGAGACTCAATTTCCTGAGTTCAAATATGGCCTTAGGCCCTTACTAGGTATTTGACCTTGGGTAAATAACCCTGTTTGCCTCAGTTTCTAATCTTTAAGATGGGCTGAGAAGTACCCTCATCAAGAAAATTTCAAAGGGAATCATGAAAAATTGGATAACTGTAACAATTAAACAAAAACAACAACAAAAAAAGTTGAAATCAATGCTATTCTCAAATGTATGGGTTTAAAGTCTTTGTGATAATTTGCAAGTCATTCAATCAGTTTTGTTTTACATATTCTTATCTTTTATACAATGGACATAGTACTTGTTTTATCCTAACTTTTAAAGTTATTATGAGGAAAGCACCTTTTATGTTTTAAGGTGGTAAATAAGTATGTTATAATGACAATTGCAACAAAATATTCTTCATGTCCAAGAAGAACTGCCTAAAATAAAAGCTGAAGGGCAGCTAGATAGTGCACTGAATAGAGCACCTACCCTGAAGGCAGGAGGACCTGGATTAAAATCCTACTTCAGGCATTTAACACTTACCAACTGTGTCATATTGAGCAAGTCACTTAACCCCAATTGCCTTGTTCCTTTCTCTCCCTCTACCCCCAAAGGCTGGTATATACACAAACTTTTAAGATTTCCTTGCTTGTTTCTACTTTGATACATACACATTTTTCTCCTAATTGGGAAAGATCATCAATCATTTCTTTATTTATACTAATGATGACATTCTTCTTGGTTTACCTTATATTTTTTCTTGTTCACTGAAGACATCATGATCTTGGGTTTCTTATGGCTCTTATGTGAGGGTCA
This sequence comes from Myrmecobius fasciatus, assembly GCA_023553655.1. Lineage (NCBI taxonomy): Eukaryota > Metazoa > Chordata > Mammalia > Dasyuromorphia > Myrmecobiidae > Myrmecobius > Myrmecobius fasciatus. The sequence goes on along the minus strand of JAJPUD010008185.1, from coordinate 17,479 downwards.
TTCATTCATTTTACCTATGTTGTCTTTTGTTTTTAGTTAATTTTTCAAATTACAAATGTCTTTTTTCATAAGGAGATTATAAGAACCTCAAAATGAAAAACCATGCATCACTCATTTAAATCATTTGTCTAACTTACTATTATATTCTTACTCAGCTTTTTTTTAGTATTAATTGGTTTTTTTTTATTTTTTCAAATACATGCAAAGAAAGTTTTCAACATTGGTGTTTATAAAATATTGTGTTCCAAATTTTTCTCCTCTTTCCCCTCTCCCCAAGGCAGGAAACAATTTGATACAGGTAAAAATGTGCAGTTCTTCTAAACATATTTCCATATTTGTCATGCTATGCAAAAAAAATCAGAACAAAAGGGGAAAATAAGAAAAAACAGTAAGTAAACAAACAACAATAACAACAGATGCTGAAAAATACTATGCTTTGATCCACATTCAATGTCCACAGTCTCTCTGGATGCGGATGGTACTTTCCATCAAAAGTCTATTGAAATTGTCTTGAATCACTTCATTGTTGAAAAGAACCAAGTTCATCACAATTGATCAGCACATAATCTTGTTGCTCTCTTGGTTCTGCTTGTTTCACTCAGCATCAGTTCATGTAAGTCCTTTCAGGCTTTTCTGAAATCAGCCTCCTTTTCATTTTTTATAGAACAATACTATTCTGTTACATTCGCATACCATAATTTAAGAAGTCATTTTCCAACTGATGGATATGCATTCAATTTTTAGTTTCTTGCCACTACAAAAAGGACTGCTACAAACATTTTTACACTTATAGATACTTTCCCCCTTTTATGATCTCTTTGGGATACAGTCCCAATAGAGGCATTGCTGGATCAAAGAGTATACACAGTTTGATGGCCCTTTAGGCACAGTTCCGAAGTGCTCTCCAGAATAGTTGGATCAGTTTACTAATACAACAACACATTAGTGTCCCAGTTTTCTCATATCCCCTCTAACATTTCTTATTATGTTTTCCTGTCATTTTAGCTAATCTGACAGGCATGTCGTGGTACCTCAGAGTTGTCTTAATTTGCATTTGATCAATAGTGATTTAGAGCACCTTTTCATATGACTAGAAATGTTTTCAATTTCTTCATCTGAAAATTGTCTCTTCATATCCTTTACCATTTATCAATTGGAGAATGAATGGCTTGTATTCTTTTAAATTTGAGTCCATTCTCTATATATTTTAGAAATGAGACCTTTATCAGAAACCTGGCTGTGACAAATTTTTTTCCCTAGCTTTCTGTTCCCTTTAATCTTGACTACATTAGCTTGTTTGTGCGAAGCCTTTTTAATTTAATGGAACCAAAATTATCCATTTTGCATTTCAAAATGTTCTCTAGTTCTTTGTTGGCCATAAATTGCTATCTTCCCCACAGATTTGAGATGTACAATATTTCTTGTTTTCCTAGTTTGCTTATAGTATCATCCTATGATGAATTCATTTTGACCTTTTCATAGTATAGGGTGTTAGATGTTGGTCAATGCCTAGTTTCTGCCATACTATTTTACAATTTTCTCAGCAATTTTGATCAAATATTGAATTTTTATCTCAAAAGCTGAATTCTTTGGATTATCAAACACTAGATAATTATAGTTATTGACCATTGGGTCTTGTAAATTAATCTTATTAATCTATCCCACTTATCTATTATTCTATTTCTTAGCCAATACCAAATAGTTTTGATAATTACATTATAATATAGTTTTAGATCTGGTACAGTGAAGCCACATTGGTTTGCTTTTTAAAAAAATTATTAATACCCTTGAAAATTTTGACCTTAAAAAACAACAACAAAAGAAAATTTTGACCTTTTGTTTTTCCAGATAAATTTTATTGTTCTTATGCTCAGCTCTACAAAGCAATTTCTTGGCAATTTGATATTAAATAAGTAAAATAATTTAGGTAGAATTGTCATTTGTATTATATTAGCTCAGTCTACCCATGAACTTTTGATATTCTTCTAGCTGTTTAGATCTAACTTTATTTGTGTGAAAAATGTTTTGTAATTGTGTTCCTGGCTTTGTCTTGGCAAGCAGATTCTAATTATTGTGTTATCTACATTTATTTTAAATACAATTTCTCTTTTTATCTCTTGGTGCTGGGCTTTGTTGGTAACATATAGAAATGTCAATGATCAATGTGAATTTATTTTATATCCTCCAACTTTGCTAGACTTGTTAATTGTTTTTGGTAGTTTTTTCATTGATTCTTTAAATATACCATCATATCATCTGCAAAGAGTAATAGTTTTTTTTTTCTCATTACCTACTCTAATTCCTTTAATTTCTTTTTCTTTTCATTGCTAAAGCTAACATTTCTAGTAATAAACATGATAGTGGGCAACCTTTACCACCCCTGATCTTATTGGGAATGCTTCTATCTTATCCATTACATATAATGATTTCTGAGGGTTTAGATAGATGCAAATTGTGCTTTAAAAAAATTTGTATTTGTTACTATGCTCTCTAGTTTTTTTTCTTTAAAAGCAATGAGTGTTGTATTTTATCAAATGTTTTTTCTGCATCTATTAAAATAATCAAATGATTTCTATTAGTTTGGTTATTGTTGTAATATTTTTGCTGATAGTTTTCCTGATACTGAACCAGCCCTGTATTCTTGGTATAAATCCCACTGGGTCATGGTGTATTATCCTGGTGATAAATTGCTATAATCTCTTTGCTTATATTCTATTTAAGATTTTTGCACCAATATTCATTAGAGGAATTGTTCTATAATTTTCTTTTTCTGTTTTGGACCTTCCTGGTTTAGGTATCAGCATCATACCTGTATCATAAAAGAAATTTGGTAGGACAACTACTCCCTCTCTCTTTCTAAATAATTTATATAATATTGTAATTAATTGTTCTTTAAATTTTTGGTAAAAAAAAGCCATGTAAATTCATCTGACACTGGAGATTTTTCTTTTTTTATTATTAAAGCTTATTATTTTCAAAACATATGCATAAATAATTTTCAATATTTACCTTTGCAAAACCTTGTGTTCCAAACTTTTCCCTCCATTCCCCTCACCCCCTCCTCTAGATAGCAAGTAATGCAATATTTGTTAAACAGGTACAATTCTATACAATTTCCACAAAAATCAGATCAAAAAAGAAAAATATGAGAAAGAAAACAAAATGCAAGCAAACCACAACAAAAAGAATGAAAATTCTATGTTGTGATCCATGCTCAGTCCCCACAGTCCTCTCTCTGGGTGCAGAAGGCTCACTTCATCACAAGACCATTGGAACTGGCTGAATCATTTCATTGTTGAAAAGAGTCATGTCCACCAGAATTGATCTAATCTCCTGGTTCTACTCACTTCACTTAGCACTAGTTTATATTAGTCTCTCCAGACCTCTCTGAAGTCATCCTGCTGATCATTTCTTATAGAACAATAATATTCCATAACATTCATACACCATAATTTATTCAGCCATTCTCCAGTTGATGGGCATCCATTCAGTTTCCAGTTTCTGCCACTACAAAAAAGCTGCCACAAACATTTTTGCACATGTAAGACCCTTTCCCTCCTTTATGATCTTTTTGGAATACAGGCCCAGTACAGACACTACTGAATCAAAGGGTAAACACAGTTTGATAACCCTTTGGGCATAGTTCCAAATTGCTCTCCATAATGGTTGATTTATTTCACAACTCCACCAACAATGTATCAGTGTCCCAGTTTTCTAACATCTCCAACATTCATTGTTATCTTTTCCTGTTATCTTAGCCACTATGACAGGTGTGTAGTGGTACCTCAGAGTTGTCTTAATTTGCATTTCTCTGATCAATAGTGATTTATAGCACCTTTTCCTATGGCTAGAAATAGTTTCAATTTTTTCATCTGAAAATTGTCTGTTTATATCCTTTGATCATTTATCAATTGGAAAATGGCTTGAATTTTTATGAATTTGACTCAATTCTCTCTATATTTTAGAAATAAGGCTTTTATCAGGACCCTTGAATGTAAAAGTCCTGCCCCCCCATTTTATTACTTTTCTTCTAATCTTGGCTACATTGGTTTTGTTTTAATTTAATATAATTAAAATTATCCATTGCCTACCATAATGTATTCTAGTTCTTCTTTGGCCACAAATTCCTTTCTTCTCCATAGATCTGAGAAATAAATTATTCTTTGTTCTTCTAATTTGCTGATAATATCACTCTTTATTTCTAAATCATGAACCCATGACCTTATCTTGGTATAGGATGTTAGGTGTTAGGTGCCCAGTTTCTGCCATATTAATTTCCAACTTTCCCAGCAATTTTTGCCAAATAGTGAGTTCTTTTCCCACAAGCTGGAGTCTTTGGGTTGGTCAAACACTAGACTACTATAGCCATTAAGTATTGTGTCTTGTGAATCTAACCTATTTCATTGATTAACTACTCTATTTTTAGCCAATACCAAATGGTTTTGATGACCATTGCTTTATAATAAAGTTTTAGGTCTGGTACAGCTAGGTCACCTTCCTTTGCATTTTTTCCAGTAATTTCCTTGAAATTCTTGACCTTTTATTCTTCCAGATGAACTTTGTTATTATATTTTTCTAGCTCTTTAAAGTAATTTCTTGGAAGTTTGATTGGTATGGCACTGAATAAGTTGATTAATTTAGGCAATATTGTGAGCTCTACTACCCATGAGCACTTGATATTTTTCCAATTGATTACCTCTGACTTTATTTATATGGAAAGTGTTTTGTAATTGTGTTAATATAGTTCCTGACTTTGCCTTGGCAGGTAGTCTACCAAACATTTTATATTATCTACAATTATTTTAAGTGGAATTTCTCTTTATTCCTTATTGTTGGACCTTGCTGGTAATATATAAAAATGCTGATGATTTATGGAACTTTATTGTATTTTATTATTATATAATTTTATTATTGTATCTTGCAACTTTGCCAAAGTTGAGAATTGTTTCTAGTAGTTTTTTAGTTGATTCTCTAGGATTCTCTAAGCATACCATCATATCATCTGCAAAGAGTGATAATTTTGTTTCCTTAATATCTATTCTAATTCCTTTAATTTCTTTTTCTTCTCTTATTGCCAAAGAATACCAAATGGTATTTTAATACCATATTGAATAGTAATGGTGATAATGGACAACCTTGTTTCAGTCCTGATCTTATTGGGAATGGTTCTAGTTCATCACCATTACATATGATGCTTGCTGATGGTTTTAAATAGATGCTAATGATCATTTTAAGGAAAAGTCCATTTATTCCCACACTCTCTAATATTTTTTTAATAGGAATGGGTGCTGGATTTCATCAAATGCTTTTTCTGCATCTCTCTCTCTCTCTCTCTCTCTCTCTCTCTCTCTCTCTCTCTCTGTCTCTCTCTTTTTGCTGAGGCAATTGGGATTATATGACTTGCCCAGGGTCACACAGGTAAGAAGAGTTAAGTGAGATCAGATTTGAACTCACATCCTCCTGACTTCAGGTCTGGTGCTCTATCCACTGTGCCACCAGTTGCCCCCTTTTTTTCTGCATCCCTTGAAATAATCATATGATTTTTGTTAGTTTGGTTATTGATATAGTCAATAATGCTAATAGTTTTCCTAGTATTGAACCAGGCCTGTATTACTGCTATCAATCCTATTTAGTAATAATGTGTTATCCTGGAGATAACTTGCTGTAATCTTTTTGCTAATATTTTATTTAAGATTTTTTTTGCATCAATATCCATTAGGGAAATTGATCTATAATTTTCTTTTTCTGTTTTAACATTACCAGGTTTAGGTATCAGCACCATATATGTGTCATAAAAGAAATTTGTTAGGCCTCATTTTTTCCTTTATTTTCCCAAATAGTTTGCATAATATTGGAATTAATTGTTCTTTAAATGTTTGGTAGAATTCACATGTAAATCCATCTTGCATTGGAGATTTTTCTTAGGGAGCTGATTAATAGCTTGTTCAATTTCTTCTTCTAAAAATGTGACTATTTAAGTAATTTATTTCCTCTTCTTTTAGTATGGGAAATCTATATTTTTGTAAGTATTCATCCATTTCACTTAGAATATCAGATCTATTGACATATAGTTGGACAAAATAACTACTAATTATTGCTCTAGTTTTCTTTTCATAGGTAGAAATATTTGCCTTTTTCACTTTTGATACTATCAATTTGATTTTCCTCTTTCCTTTTTCTAATCAAATTAACTAAAGGTTTATTATTTTGTTGGTTTTTTCATCAAACCAACTTTTAGGTTTGCTTATTAGTTCAATAGTTTTCTTACTTTCACTTTTTATTAATCTCCCTTTTTATTTTCAGAATTTCAAATTTGGCATTTAATTGTGGGTTTTTAATTTGTTCTTTTTCTAACTTTTTTTAGTTGCATATCCAATTTGTTAATCTTCTCTTTCTCTATTTTATGCAAATAAGTATCTAGAGATATAAAACTTCCCTAAAGAACTGCTTTGGTCATATCCCATAAATTTTGGTATATTTGTCTCATCATTCTCTAGGATGAAATTATTGATTTTGTTTATGATTTTTTTTCACCCACTCATTCTTTAGTATTAGATTATTTAGTTTCTAATTAATATTTGGTCTATTTTCCCTGCCCTTTATTACAGGTAATTTTTATTTCATTGTGATCTGAAAAAGATGCATTTGCTATTTCTTTCTGCATTGGATTCTGAGGTTTTTAATGCCCTAATACATGATCAATTTTTGTGTAGGTTCCATGTATTAATAAAAAAAAGTATATTCCTTTCTGTTTCCACTCGATTTTCTCCACAGATCTATTATATCTAACTTTTCTAAAATACTATTTACCTTCTTACCTTCTTTCTTATTTATTTTGTGGTTTGATTTATCTAGTTCTGATAGAGGAAGGTTGAGATCCCCCACTAGCATAGTTGTGCTATTTCTTCTTGCAGCTCTCTTAATTTGAAATAGGGGACTTTCAATCATTTCTAATGAAAAGACCAAAACTGAACCGAAAATCTGATTTTCAAATACAAGACTCAAGAGAAGCATAAAAAGCATAAACAAGAAAGAAAAGTGTTATTTAAAGGTTAAACTGCTTGTGAAGCATGATAAATGTGAAAATATGTTTACAAGAATTGCACATGTTTAACCTATTTTAGATTGCTTGCTGTCTAGGGAGTGGTGAGCGGTGAGGAGAGAGGAAAATATGGGAAAAAAGGTTTTGCAATAATGAATGTTGAAATATATCTTTGCATGTATTTTGAAAAATAAAAGGTATAAAAATAAAAAATAAAGTTTAAATGGTTTACATCCCTATATTTATTACTCTTGAGAAATGTATCTTCATTAGGGTAATTAGAAGGGATATACATAGATAGAGAGTGTGGCTATCAATTGACTTTGATGTGATCATATAAAAAAGAAATTAGAGAAAGAAAAAAAAAGATTGTATTTGGAGAAGAGGAGAGGGGCAATAAAACATGATAAATTATTTCATATGAAGAAGCACAAAAGACCTAGTACAGTAGAGGGAAAGAAAGGAGGGGGATGAGCATTATCTAAACCTTAAATCTCATAGCATTTGGCTCAAAGAGGGAATATCATACACACCTTCTTGGGTATAGAAATTTATCTCACCCTGTAGGGAAATAGGAATAGAAGGGGGAAAGTAAAGGGAAGAGGGAAAGATGATAGAAGGGGGAGCAGAAGTAAAAAGGAGAAAAGTAAGAAATGGGAGGGAGTTGATAGAAGGGAAAGGAGATTGGAAGAGGTAGAGAAGCACAACACCAGTGAGGAGGGAAAGGATGAAAGAAGAGAAAAAAGTGTAAATGAGGAAAATGGGAGAGAGAAAAATACAGAATTAGTAATCAAAACTGATGAATGTGAATAGGATGAACTTTCCTGTAAAATCGAAGCAGGTAATAGAGTGGATTAAAATACAAATTCTTCAACATGTTGTTTACAAGAAACACATCTGAAGCAGAGAGATTTACACAAGATAAAGATAAAAGATTAGAACAGAATATATTATGCTTTAGCAGAAGTAAAAAGGATCGAGATGCTGATCTTAGAAAAAGCAAAAACAAAAAATAGATTTAATTAAAAGAGATAAGAAAGGAAACTACATTTATTAAAGAGTACCATAGATGATAATTTAATATCATTAGTAAATATATATGCACAAAGTGATATAGCATCCAAATTTTTGGAGAAGAAATTAAGTGAAGAAATATAAAGGAAGAAATAAACAACAAAGCTATACTAGTAGGGGATCTTCCCCTCCCCTTTTCAAAACTAACCACAAAATAAACAAGAAAAAAGTTAAGGAAGTGAATAGAATTTTAGAAACATCACGTATGATAGAAATTGGGAGAAATTGAATTGGAATAGTAAGGTATATACCTTTTTCTCAACAGTACATGACACCTACAAAGCAATTGGCCATATAATAGGGCATAAAACTTCTCAATCAAATGCAGAAAGGTAGAAATATTAAATGCTATGATAAAAATTATATATAATAAAGGACCATGGAAAAAGTAGACCAATTGCAAACTGAATAATCTAATCCTAAAAAATGAATGGGTCAAACAACAAATAATAGAAATAATAATTTCATCCAAGAGAATGACAGTAATGAGACAACATATTAAAACTTAGGGGTTGCAGCCAAAGAAGTTTTTAGGGGAAATTTCATAGCTCTAAATGATTTCATGGATAAAAAATGAGGAGATCAGTGAATTGGGCATGCAACTAAAAAAAGCTAGACAAATAACAAACTACTCAATTAAATATCAAACTAGAAATTCTAAAAATCAAAGGATAGATGAATGAAATTTAAAGTAAGAACACTATTGAATCAACAAATAAAACAAAGAATTGGTTTCATGAAAAAAAATGAATAAAATAGAAAAAAACATTCAGTTTATTTGATTAAAAAAAGAAGAAATCAAACAAAATTATTTGTATAAAAATAAAAAGTATGAATTTACCACCAATAAAGAGGAAATAAAATTAATAATTAGGAATTATTTTGCCCACCTGTGTTTTACACTTTACTTCCCCCATAATGCAATTTATTTGGAAGAACAAAAAAAGTCATAAATGAAAAGGGAAACCATAGAGGAAATTGCAAAAAAGATGATCTTACCTATACCAGATCTAAAATCACATTATAAAGTAACAATCTTCAATAATTTGGTACTGGCTAAGAAATAGAATAGTAAATCAGTGAAATAGGTTAGGTACTCAAGATAATAGTCAATTACTATAGTAATCTACTGTTTGATATATCCAGATACCAGCTTCTGGAATAAGAACTCATTACTTGACAAAAATTGCAGGGGAAAATGGAAAATAGTATTGCAGAAACGTGGCAAAGACCAGCATCTCACATCATATAAAAAAAATAAAGTCAAAATGGGTTTACAATTTAGATATAAAGGATGATACTATAAGCAAATTAAGACAAGGGACAGTATATCTGTCAAATCTTTGGAGAAGAGATGACTTTAGGACCATAGACCTAGAGGACACTATGAAATGTAAAATGGATAATTTTGATTACATTAAATTGAACAGTTTTTGTGCTAACAAAACCAATGCATCCAAGATTAGAAAGGAAGCAAAAAGATGTGAAACAACTTTTACAGTCAGTGTTTCTGAAAAAAACCTCATTTCTTTTTGCATGTTTATACAACTTTTTTAAAAATTAATTTTTTCCCCTTTTTTATAATAGTTTTTTTATTTTTCCAAATATGTGGGAAGATAGGAGGGCTATGGAGACTAAATGTGAATTGAAGCATACTATTTTCACCTTTTTAATGTTTTTTTTTCTCATACTTGTTTCCTTTTGTTTTATTTTTTCTTCCATAACATGACTAATGTGGAAATATGTTTAAAATAAGTGTACATGCATATAACCTATATCAGACTGCTTGCTGTCTTGCGGATAGAGGATAAATGAGGGAAGGAAGAAAAAATTTTGTAACTCAGAATCTTACAAAAATAAATGTTGAAAACTCTCCTTATATGTAATTGGAAAAATAATATGCTATGAATTGGAAAAAACAAAGTTGCTTTAAAAAATGAAATGCAGAGTAGCTTTGAAAATGAAGTATAGATTTATACCAGGAATGCAGGGTTAAATTCAATATTAGGAAAACTATCAGCATAATCAACTGTATTAATAACCAAACTAACAAAAATCATATGATTGTTTTAATAGATGCAGAAAAAGCATTTGATAAAATCTAAAACCATTCCTATTAAAAACACTAAATATAAGAATAGATGGATTTTTCCTGAAAATGATCAGTAGCATCTGTTTACAACCATCATCAACCTTCCTATGTAATGGGGACAAACTAGAACCATTCCCAATAAGATCAGGAGTGAAACAAGGCTGCCTACTATCACCATTACTATTCAGTATTGTATCAGAAGAGAAGAAAAATAGATTAAAGGAATTAGAGTAGGTCATGAGGAAACCAAACTATCACTCTTTGCAGATGATATGATGGTATACTTAGAGAATCCTAGAGACTCAACTAAAAAACTACTAGAAACAATTCACAACTTTAGCAAAGTTGCAGGATACAAAATAAATCCACATAAATCATCAGAATTTTTATATATTACCAACAAATTCCAACAGCAAGAGATACAAAGATTCAAAATAACTGTCAACAGTATAAAATATTTGGGAATCTATCTGCCAAGGGAAAGTCAGGAACTATATGAACAAAACTACAAAACACTTTCCACACAAATAAAATCCCTGCATATACTTCTAAAGATTTCTTACACTTTTTTACCCCGTATCAGATTTCACACACCACTGGCACATCCTTCAATTCTCAAGTTCAAGCAATTGTAGAGAGGAGGAACAGAGACATCAAGATGTTCCTCCAAAAAAAAAAAAAAAAAAAAAAAGAAAGGGGGAGCCAGAGATAACTCTAGAGAACTTCTGAACTTAACTCTTTTTTTTATTAAAGCTTTTTATTTGCATATGTATGGGTAGTTCCTCAGCATTGATCTTTACAAAGCTTTCTGTTACAAATTTTCCCCCCAGTCCCCTCCCTTCCCCTAGATGGCAGGAAGTCCACTACATGTTAATTATGTTAAAATACTTGACAAGTCGAATATATGTATATGTATTTCCACACTTATTGTTGTGCAAGAAAAATCGTATCTAGAAGAAAAAAAATCAGAGAAAAGAAATAGAATGCAAGCAAACATCAATAGAGAGCATGAAAATGTTATGTTGTCCATTTTTCATATCCCTCTCTCTGGGTGTATATGGCTTTCTTCACTGAACAATTGGAACTGATTTGAGACATTTCATTGTTGAAGAGAGCCAGGTCCAGAATTGATCATTATATAGTATTGTTGTTGCCGTGTATAATGATCTCCTGGTTCTGCTCTTTATACTATTACTATTAATTTTTGACTTTTGATGAAGATGCACTGACTCTGGAAGACAGATTTCATACCCCGCCAGTAGGGCAGTGTCTAGTGCGAGCAGCTCCAGTATCTTTAGATAATTGCCAGATGATGTGGAGAGATACAGAGAGTAGTGAATGGAAGGAACCAGACAGATTGATCTCTTTGGGCAGAGGGTTTGCTTATGTCTCTACAGATGGAGATAGGAATCTAATAGTCAATGAGCTGTATCCTCCTTCTCCATCAGAGAGAGATGGAAAAAGAGAAGACCCTCAAAACGAAGGAGAAGACCCAAGAAATCCTGCCTGCATCTGCTGCTGAAAGAGCATGTCAGTTAACCCTATGTGCATGACAATTGACTCATGAACATTATCATGACCATAAAAATAATTGTTAATGAGACTGATGTAGGACTTCAAAACCTGGGTTCCCTGACACACCAATTGGTGGACAATAGATTGGCTTTGGACTATCTCTTGGCTGCTTGGTGTATGTGTGGTTGTGAATTGATAGTTATTTTCTACACCTTCCTTCTGGGATTCATGGAAGTCTTTTATAGTATCTTGTTTATTCACATTGTTTGTTATATTACTACTTACTTATTTGTGTGATATTACTACTTGTTTGTATGATTCTTTCCATGTTGAGGGATTTAACCATTGATATATACCTGCTTCAAAAGAAAGGGAGAGATGTAGAGGGCCACAGATAGTGGGGGAACTCTGGGTGAGATATAAGACCCTTCACACCAGAGGGAACTTGCTGACAATGTTTGGTTTGGCTCCCCATCTCCCTTAAGAGGTCTTGGCCTTCCTGAGCAGTCAGGAGTCAGTAACAACCTGTGTTGTAGTTGTAGCAGAGTGATACCAAGTGGCAAAGAGTCATCTACATACAATAGCAAGTTGTTTATGTGGTCCTGCATGCTCAGTATATAGTTAGCACATGCACAGTGTTGCTTTGGTTATATAAGGGTATTGGGGTATATAAGGGTGAGAGAATTTGGAATGAACGGAATCCATGTTTGACCATCCAAGTACCAACTCTTCATTCCTCTTCTAAGATAAAGGACTTGGGCTGGTATTGAGATCCTCCAGAGAGCTAGTCTGGACACAACACCTGTCTAAATTAGAATGATTCAGAATCTGTAGGAAAAAATCAAAAGGAAAATTTATGAAGTTCTTTAGTCTAACTTTTAGCAGTGACTATGCCTCATTTTGTCATAAACTAATCAACATACCAATAAACAAAGACCTAAGGACAAAATATTTATATGATATGGAGTATTTATATACTATTTAATATATTATTAAATAGTAGTTATTGTAGTCATCAGAAACTTTAAAAAATAAATACAAGTGTTGAGCTTTAAGGGGGATGCAATATCTGTGGTTGGGTCTTTACCTTTTCTTTTACCATTACAGGTCATTGGTTCTCATCAACTTGAGGGGGATTGCAACATTAGATATAATCAACCAACTTATATTATTTTGAAAAAAAGTTCCATCTCTGATATGGATCTATGACATTGACCAGTTTTTTTTTAGTTCTCTAGTTCCTTGCTTTTCTAGGAAAAGGATTAGTTAAAAGAGATGGATGCAGCAGAATAGGAATACTCACCTTTTGGTGACTACCCTGCCCTAAAGCTTCTGAAAAAGAGAGGCAGAAATATGTCACAATGAATCTCTAGAAATAAACTAATAGAAAAGACTGTAGTGTTCTAGTCAAGATTTGCTATCATTAGCAAATAAGTTGTAAAGTTTTAGAAAAAGGAAATATCTTTTAAACTGTGAGAAGTAAAATAATAGGGAGCCAAATTGTAATGATGAAAAGAAAAATAGACAATTGGCATGCGCTCAAATTTCATGAGTTTTCTTTTCTCCTAATCACGTGACAAAGCCCAAAGGAATAACCTCAGAGTCTTTTTTTTTTTTTTTTGGGCAGGTAGTGGGGGCGTGGGGGTGGGAGGGAAGTCCATAACTCCAACAATGTTCTAGTTACTTTTTTCACATTACTGCCAGAATTTGTCATTCCCCCCCTTTCAAATTAGACAATCTGATAGAAGTTAGGTGGCACTCCAGAGATATTGTAGTTTGAATTTTTCTAAAACAGTAATATAGAAACTGTTTTTATGTGAATATTGATAGTTTTGATTTTTTCTTCTGAAAATTGCTGTTCATATCCTTTGACCTATTGTCAATAGGATATTGCTCTTCTTCTTTACAAATTTGGCTCAGTTCTTTATATATTTGGAAAAGGAGACTTTTATCAGAGGAACTTGCTTAAAATTCACTCCCCTTAAATCTCAGTTTTCTGCTTTCCTTTAAATTTTGGCTGAATTGGTTTTCTTTGTGCAAAAATTTTTAAGTTTCATGCAACAAAAATCAATCTTTTTATTTCTTGGAATCCTCTCTATCTTTTATTTGGTGATAAAAACTTCCCTTACCTGTATATCTGAAAGGTAATTTTTTCCTTTGCTTCTGTAACTTGCTTATGTTATCACCCTTTGTGCCTAAATTATGCATTCATCTTTTCTTTATCTGGCTGTAGAGTATCAGATGTCTATGAATTTACACATAATTTCTGGTTTGAGAAGGTTTGAGAGATTTTGGGGGGCTAGGGAAAACATTTAATCTGCTATGCTCTTGCTCATGTGTGCTGAAAGCCCACATTGGTCTAAATTTAATAGTATAAAATATGATAGAAATAAAGTAATTTTTTTGAGATTAGTTCTTCTTATCTTACCTATGTTGGAAGGACAATAGCCACTAAAGAACTGATTCCAACACTCATTGCTATAGAAGTTTTAACTGGTTTCATTTTTTTTCCCCCAATCTGTACCAGTTCATCTCTTTATCCAATTTGGTGACCCTGTGCTCTTGGGAGTTTGCTATACTAGCCACAAACTTACTGTAGAGAATTTTTTAGATTTAGTTCTATTGTAGCTAATGGTTTCTGAACTTAAATGATCTCCCATCCTTAATCTCCCCCAATAGCAGGACACCATGCCTAGCTCTACATAAAACTTTATAATTGAGTTTAAAAAATCAATTTACCTGGAAAAAATGGAGACATGACTACATAGAAGGTTATTGGTATTAGTATAAATTATATGACATAAATATGATTTTAAGGAGTTCCAGACATCAGAAAGTAAATTTCTAAAAAATCTTAATTTATTAGTTGAAATTGATATAATTGCCAACTGGGTAATATTAAAGATAAGATGGGTGTGCAAGATGATGTGAGGCATAAAGACCAACTAATGAGCTACTTCAGAAATCCAGCAATGAAAGGACTTGGGTTAATACCACAGTAGTCAAGCAGGATAGTAATAAATGAACACATATCAGAAATGGGCATCATATTTATCATATTAATTTATCAACTACAAAAGAAAAGTTAAGATAACACAATGACTGGATAAAAGAAGGTGGAAAAGAAGCAACTTTCTTAGAATGCTCAAACTATAAGATTATCTAGCTTCTTTTAGCTACACATTTTACTGTATGTTTGCATGTGTGAGTTAATTATATAATACTTTTATAATATAGATTTTAGATCTTATTATCTATCTATATTAAATATTATATATGCATATACTATATACACATCTATATCATATATTAAATATTGCATGTACACACATATATAGACATATATAAAATATTATATTTACACATATATGTATACAAACACAAATATATATACCCAGAGTGAAGCACTCTGAAAAATATCAAGAGTTCATACTGAATATTCACTAGAAGAAGACTTAAGATGCCAGAATTCCACATAAGCTGGAACTTGGAAAGGAATTGTCTCTTTAGTGATCCAAAGTATTTTCCTCTTTTATCTATGCCTCAATTCTAGGATAGTCCATGGGGAAAATGGGGCCAACTAGAGATGGAAGTAGAACTTATAAATAGCTTAGATATGTGCTTTCCTTTAGCAATTTTTTTCCCTACATAAAATAAAGTGTATTCCAAACTTGCTAAAATGTTAGCCTAAATACTTGAATGGGAGCTAAGGGTCCTTTTAACCATTTTCATAGAAAGTAAAATAATCAACATACTCAAATATAAACTTCAGACATTTTATGTATTTTATAATTTAGTTCTAACCAGTCACTAAATCTACCATTAAAAACAATTCTAAACATATTTCTCAAGACAATAGGATCAACATGTGCCTCTCTGATTACATAATGCCTTTTTTAAGAGACTAAGATTGCATTTATGGTTTTGGTTTCCATATCAAATTATTCATTCACATTGAGTTTTTATTCCTTTAAAACAGCCATTTTATTTTCAACCGAATTGCTGTCTAGCCAATCTTGTATTGTGAAGGTCACTTTTTAAAACCCTAAGGTTTAAAAGGTTTAAAACCATAAGGTCCTACATTTATCCTATGAAATTTTATCTGATCTGTTTGTGTAAGCAGATGGGTTTGGGAGAAAGCATTTTTCTTTCTATTTTATATATAAACTTATTTTAGACTCATTTATTGGTAGGGGAATGGAAAATTGTAGAGCTTTTAAAAATAATTTCCTAGTAGTATGTGATAAAAGTTACAAAGCAAATCATATCCTATAATTGAATCATTCTTGCCTCATTTAAAACCAATTCATTTGCAAGTCAAGATATCACCTTCCTGATGTCATTAGTCTTCTTCCTTCCTTCCTTCCTTCCTTTCTTCTTTCCTTCCTTCTTTCCTTTTTCCTTCCTTTTTACCCCCTCTTCCTTTCTTCCTTCTTTTCTTTCCTTCCTCCCTCTGTGCCTCCCTCCCTCATTCCCTTCTTCCTTCCTTCCTTTTCCCCCTCCCTCTCTCACTTCCTTCCTTCTTCCTTCCCTTCCTTCTTCTCTCTCTTTCTTCCTTCTTTCACTTGCAAGTCAAGAAATAACTTTCTTGATACCATTAATCTTCTTTGGGAATAAAGGACAAACAACAACAAAAACAATTTACACTTATAGTGTTACCAAAAACAAAAGAGGCATTGTTTATCCTGATAAAGTGTAATCTCTTGGGTGAAGATACTTTTGATTTTTGTTCTTAATTACCAGTGTTTGGAAAAAAGTAGAAATTTAATGAGTGTGTTTCTTTTTTCTTTCTTGTTTCTTTGTTTCTTTCTTTTTTTGATTGTTGAGGCAATTGGGGTTAAATGACTTGTCCAGGGTCACACAGCTAGGAAGTGTTAAGAGTCTGAGGTCAGATTTTCTCTCAGGTCCTCCTGACTTCAGGGCTGGTGCTATGAGTGCTTCTTGATTTAAACTTGAAAAGTGTTTAAATGTCAAGGATGGATGTTAGTTGAACATGTTGAGAATGTGGAAGTGATAAGATATGGCAAATGGTAAGGAATGAATGAAAGTGAAAAGTCAATTATCTCTGAAGTTGTGGAATTGGGTAGAAAGGTGACATTAAGAGTCCCTTTGAGCTTAGGACAAATGAGAATGAGTTAAATAGACTGCTTTGTGATTATATGAGAGTAGGTTGTTTTGTTTTTCCTTCATGTGCTAGTGGTGGTGAAATAATAGTAAGATATGAAAATATCATTCTTCTTTATTCATTGACCTTTCTGTGGGCCAATGCATTCCTCTCCTTAGTGAAGCTTTTTCTATAATCACTATTTCAGTCTTTCTCTCCTAAAATAATTTCACTTTATTTTTTAAAATTTAATTCTTTTCTAATTAGAAAAAAGTCTTATTCCTCCTAACTCCCTTCTCTCTGCCTGAGAAAGAGAACCAAAACCTGTCATAAACTGTATAGTCAAGCAAAAGAAATTTCCACATTGACTATGTTGAAAAAAACATATTTATTTTTTGTATTCTGAATACTTTCAAGGAGTGTGTAGCATTTTAGTCCAAGTCCTCTGAAGTCATGATTGGTCAGTGAGTTGATCTGAGTTTCTTCTTTCTTTCTTCTTCTTCTTCTTCTTCTTCTTCTTCTTCTTCTTCTTCTTCTTCTTCTTCTTCTTTCTTCTTCTTCTTCTTCTTCTTCTTCTTCTTCTTCTTCTTCTTCTTCTTCTTCTTCTTCTTCTTCTTCTTCTTCTTCTTCTTCTTTCTTCTTCTTCTTCTTC